>JASTWL010000387.1:0-174607 GCA_035220575.1 Temnothorax rugatulus | reverse complement strand
TTTAGAAATGTGGCCATTGTTAAAATAAAATGGATTTTCATCTTATACTCCTTGTATGTTCCTTTATTTAGTCAACGTTATTTTAACAAAGGAACAGCATTCTATATGTATTGTCCGCCGCGAGCTTCCCTATTATGAAATTATCGCAGGATTAAGAATTATTCCGGATTCCAATCTATAAAATATATATATTAAATCCGAGAGAAAGATGCAACAATAGCGCTATAATAATGAATCCTTTTGGGAAATGAACGTTCTTTTTATGCTTTAGCAGCACTTTCCACATTCTCAGCTGTGATTGGATGACTCACAAACCATGGTGAAACTGTCCAGCTATCGCACATGTAACTTGATTTTCAGATGAAATCATTATTTCCCAAACGTTTAAACATTACAGACATTTTCCCAAATGATTTCACGTTGATTTAAAAAGAAAAAAATTGGTTTTAAAATTATGTCTGCTAACTATACGTTCAATTAATTTTTATTAATTATAAATAAACTATTATTTCCTAAACTATGAAAATATATTCCTAAACTTGCCCAAACAATTCCTAAACTATTAAAATAATCAATAATAAGAAATATCAAATTTGTCTGCTAAGTATATCGAGGTGTATATTACACGTGCTCGGAGCACACTTCGCGTTCACGCAGCTGATGTCGAGTGAGATCAATGCTACCAACTTACAGAAAATCCGACGTTGCCGCGATCAAAATACTTTTTTATGAGAGCTATGTATTTAATTTATTATAAATGACGTAAATAAATACGTAATATAATTTCATTAGTATTTTTAAACAGTAATTACTATGTTTTGTTACTTTTTAAAGATTTTCACACTTTCAGATTTTCGTTTGTGTCAGTTGCAAGTCAGGTACAGTCTTTCTAAAAACCATTAAAATGAAAGTTTACATACGAAAAATATGCATAAAAATGTCTCTATAGCTCTTAAAAACACAGGCAACCGTTATTTTAATAAATATTAATACAAATATTACTTCCATAAAGAATATCTTCTTAAGCACTTCCCAGCAAACACCAAATATAAATGATATATAACGTAGGAGTAACAGATAATATAACAGGTGTTAGACTGTAGTAACATAACCGTTATATAACTTTACTTTATTATTATAATATATTTAGGTTATAAATTATTAACTATTATGTTGCTCCGTTATTTATATGTTATAATAAATACACTTTAATACAACTGCAAAATTGCGTGTTATGTAACAAATGTTGCGTTGATATTATATTAATGTTGTATAACATAATTTCAATTACCACCGGAATTATATAACCTCAATGGCATGCGCCACAGCGGTGCGAGCAAGTTCGCGGTCTCTTTCCGCTTCCGCTAGTGCCATATCGTGCCACGATCACGACGATATACATTTAGAAGACCGTGCCCGTCCGTGGGAGATCGTGAACCGCGTTCGCGGGTGTCTTGTGCGCGCGACGGCCCGTCGGCGTCGCTCGTGAAAGGACGCGACGCCAGCAAGAGACGGTCGAGGGTCGAAGACGTGGCTTTGATTCGCCGGATTCGCCCTCGTATGAGAGATAACCTACTTGAAGGGTATGTATATATACATTAGAAGCTAGGTTAGAACACGTTGTGCAAATCATATTATAATATAGGTCTCTTTCCGCTTCCGCTAGTGCCATCGTGCCACGATCGCGATATTGAGAGCAGATAGCCGACAACAAGTCAGAAGCGGACGTTCGGCGGTACGTGACTGTTCTATTACGCAATTTGCACAAATAGACGACGACAACGTGTCCGTCCTGCAACAAGTGACCAAAGGCGGCGGAGGATTGACTCTGGCTTCGCAGTGGAAATCACAATAATTTGACAATTCCGAAGAGACTGATAACGATCGAGTGAAGGGCAAAAATTTGCAAAGCCCCGAGCATAAAGGGACAAATGCCCCATCCATACCGCCACAAGTGAAAATTGTTGTTTATTACAATAAAGAAATTAGTTCTGCAGGAGCATATTACGTTAAAAATGTTTCGTTCGAACAATGTTCGAAATTTAAACAAGTTTACGCATGCTCGCATGCAGTTCACAGGTATCATCGAGGGTTCACAGAAATTAGATACAAAACCCGTCGTAACTCAATCAAATGCCTCAAATTTGTGTCAACAGCAGCCTTTAATGCCCACAGCACTGTCGAAAATAAGCGAGGATTCTCCGAGACCTCCGGCAGCGGTGCCGCATAGATGTTTAAACATTGCGGGTATCGAAAAATATTCAGAACTGCAAGGAGCACTCCCGCGAGCTTGGAGCGTTCCAGTTTTAGCGCCACATGTTCGAGCTTATCTCGAAGCTCCATTGGTTCGTACCGTGTTCTATGTGACTCGCGACTGATTGCTTTTGCACAGACGTATCTAAATTTCGATGGTAACAGGTTCAGCAAGCGGCATTTGATGATTTGCTGTATGAAGTCGATGTTATGAGGAATATTGCTACTCGATACGATGAACTGAGACAGACCGTACCAGTCAGAAGATTTAGTCTACTAGCAGTAGCTTTCTCTCCCGATGCAATGTTTAACACTCCTAGAGGAGAGAAAGAGGAAGAAGCAGTAGCGGGTAGATTGGAAATCAGAGTGGTAGATGCAACTGGGTGCTACAATTGTGCAGACTAGTGCTGACAGGGAACCGTTACAAAGTACGTATAATAATAATCGATTGTTTTTTTTCTCACAAATCTGTTATTGATTAGTGAATCAGTGCGTTAGTCAACTGTAATCCATTTTACGTTCATAATGCAAATATTTGCATTGTCTGAATTTGTAGAGAAATTAACGAACGGCAGATAGTCCGGCTAGTCCTAATCCGGGACCGGAAGAACCATCAATATATGACGACGCAACCGAGAATCGACCAACTGCAAACGCGAGTTTGCAAAAGGAATCGATTAATGTCACTACTGCTTTGACTACTGTACAAAATGCAGTACCGATTCGTCATAATAAGGACAATAAAGAGAAGGACATCTAGTAGGACGTACATTGCTCATAGTAAAATACCGGTTCCAGTTAAAAGTTCAAGGTGTTCGTTATCCGAATCGACGCCCGAGAATAATATTTTAAATATCAAGGCGGGAACTGGAAGTGACGTAGAAAAACTACCCGTGCCCGCGACCGCAACTAAGGAAAAAGAGATAGTTGGTTAGTTAAACTAATATATATATAGAAATTTTTTAATAATGTGTATATAATGCTATATAGTTATATCTAGTTGATTTGTTTTGATATGCAGGAATGTGATAAAAGGACAAGACATATATTGTTCTTAAAAATTTTGTAAAGAAAGCGATGTATCACTGAAGATAAATACTGAAAAGCTACGCTTTAAACGCTTTAATTTATTACTATATGGTGTTTATTACTATATATTTTATTTAATGATTTTAAAGATCGCTTGATTACACTGTTATCGTTTGTTATTATTAAGAAAAGTTCTTATGAAATATTAAGGGGTTATATACAGTTAGGAGCCCGAAAAAAGCGTTTTTTAAGAAGTTATGCTGGAAAGGCATTTTAATTTAAAAACACAAATTTTCACACTTATTGTAGTCACTTTTAAGTATAATCTCAAATTTTTGTGTGTTTAAAACTAATGATTTTTTAGGCCGCTATACGACGACGTCCGGGAGCATCTCTAAAAAAAAGGTGTTTTGCGTGAGCACTCTATCTCTGGACTGAATCATCTGAAATCAAAAAACCAAAAAGATTTCTTTTTATATTATCTATAGATTATCGTAGTATTAATCGGAATAACCAAAATATTAATTTTAACAAGCCGCCATTTTTGTTAAATTTAATATTTTGGTTATTCCTTCGATTAAATACTAGATACTATATATTATATTAACGAAATCTTTTTGGTGTTTTTTTGATTTCAGATGATTCAGTCCAGAGATAGAGTGCTCACCGCAAAACACCTTTTTTTAGAGATTCTCCCGGACGTCGCTATAGCGGCCTTAAAAATCATTAGTTTTAAACACAAAAATTAGATTATACTTAAAAGTGACTACAATAAGTGTAAATTTTGTGTTTTAAATTAAAATACCTTTCAGGATAAATTCTTAAAAAATCGCTTTTTTTCGGACTCCTAACGTATATAACCCCTTAATACAACTCAACATTAATAAGAAATTTATTATTATATTTTGAAACAGTTTTATCTGGAGAAAATAATTGTATAGTAAGAAACTACTTTTTAAATGTAACTTTTGCTTTAAAAAAATTTTTGTTACATTGATGACATCATGAATGAATCTTCTACAATTATTTCCTGTTCTCAAACCAAGAAATATTAATATTTCGTACTGCATAAGATATTATGTAATAATAAAATATACACGGTTACATGTACATGTATATGTTTACATCTTATTGTTTGAGCTATATCTAATAATATTATTCATATTTATATTTGTTCCTTTTCTACGCAAAAACATGTATGTCTTTTGCACATACTAATTCCAGAAAAGGTTTTTAAATTAATTTCAAGCAAAAGCAAATAAAACAGTTTGTTTTCGCTTAAAATTAATTTAAATACCTTTTCTGGAATTAGTATGTACAAAAGGCAAATTATAAATTAATTAATATACAGTAAAATGTACGATAACGGTTACACTGCAGTTATATTACAATAATGCTCTAAATTATATTACTGCCATATAAATTCGTATATTCATATTATATAACTGCAATACACACGAGTGGGAAATTACCACTAACGTGTACATACCTGTACATCGTGTTATATTGCGGTTACATTTTAATTATCAAGATAATATAACAGTAAATACCGTTTAAATATGTTAATTAGCTTTATGTTACGTTTCTTAAACTTTTGGCAGAGATCTTACGGGTCATACAACCTTAAGGCCATCGTACACAAAATTGCAGAGGCTGCATAAGCATAGCATAAGACCGCTGGACCAAAGGTGCGTTCGGGGAGACGCTATTAGGCTGCGGTCACATGGACTGCATGATATTTTCCGCGTTTTCTGATTGATTACGCGTTTCGCGTGTGGTACAATTCCCTTCTCCTCTAGCTCCTCTCTCAACCTTTCCGCAATAATGGCCGTGTACACCTTGTACAGCGACGACATTATTGTCACCCCTCTGTACTCCTCCACCTTTTTTCCTTCCCCTTTCTTTACGATTGGGGCGATTAATCCCTCTTTCCAATTCTCCGACCAACCTCCCCCCTTCCATACTCTGTTTATATATCTCCATGCCCAAGTCTCCAACTCCTTCCCCCTATATTTCCACACCTCACCTGGTATCCCATTCCTTCCCATTGCTTTTCCATCCTTTAACTTCCTTATTGTCCTCCTCATTTCTTCTATGCTTATCTCCTCTTCCTCCTCTCTGGTGGAAGAAAGGTATATTAGATGGGTCTTGGGAGTGGACGGGAGAACACTGTGGTACCTTGTTAGGGAAGAGTTGCAAAGGGAGAAGCTAAGAGGGAGAGCAGGGATGAGAGCATGGAGATTTGAGAAAAAGTTAGAGGAGGGTAGAGGAAGCGAATTGGCGAGGCGATGTTGGGAGGAGATGAAAGGAAGGGAGAGGGAAGGGAAAGCAGGCTCGAGTTGGGAAAGAGAGAGAGGAAAGTTCTTCGAAGAAAGAGGAGTGGAGTTAGAAGAATTGGAATGGTTGAGAGAAGACGGAGATGATTGGTTTCGTAAGCTGTTTGGCGGAGATATGGAGAGGCAGAGAAGAGAGAGATGGGAGAAGATCGAGAAGTCAAAGTATAATAAATGGTATAAGTGGATAAAAGGAGAGGGTATCCCGGGATATTTGAAGAAGGGATGGGGTGAGAGTAGATGGAGAAGGGTAGCGAGGTTTAGATTAGGGAATGAGGTGAAAGAGAACAGATATTGGGAAGGGGAGGAGAAGAAGAAATGTAGGGTGTGTGAGTATGGGGAGGAATCATGGGAGCATATATGGGAAGAATGTAGGAGATGGAAATCGGGAAATGGAAGCTGGCGGGAAGCGGTGGGATGGGTATTGGATGAAGAAGGGGGAGGGGAGGAATGGATGATAGAGCTAGAGGAGGGAGCTAGAGGAAAGAAGGAGATGGAAAGGGGAGGTGGAGGAGCTGGAAGAAGGAAGAGGCAAGGAGGAAAGAGGAGAGAGGGGAGGAGAGAGGGAAGGGGGAGAGAGAGGAGGATAGAGGAAGGGAGAAGTAAGTAATAGGCTCACGCTTTCAGATCCAGGATGGAGCGAGAGGGGAGAGTAATAGCAGAGGCGGTGGAAAGGATGGTGGAGGAGAAGGTAAGAAAGATGGTGAAGGAGAAGAAGGAGGACGATAGAAAAAGGACGAGAGGATGGAGGAGATGGAGGAGAAAATAAGGAGATTGGAGAGAAAAGTTGATAGATTGGAACAAGGTGGAGGCAAAAGGAAGAGGGCGGACAGCGAGGAGAGTGAGAAGGGAGAGAAGAAATGGTGGGCGGGGGTGGGCGAAGGGAGCGAGGATGAACTAAGAAGGAAGAACGTCATCATAAGGGTTGAGAAGGAGAAATGGGGAGGGAAGAAATCAAACTGGGACAAGGTGAAGGAGCTCTTCACAGAAGGACTGAAGGTGAAGGTGACGACAAGAGACGTGGTACTTCTGGGGCAGAGAGGTGCGTGGTTGACGATCTTGGTCAGACTGGGAGATGAGGAGGAGAAGTGGCGGGTGTTGGAGGCGAAGAGAAAGGTGGGTAATAGGGTAGGGGTAAAGATCCATGAAGATAAGTCGGTGGAAAGGAGAGATAGAGAGAGAGAGTAGAGAGAGAGGAGAGAGTGGAAGGGAAGAGAGACGTGCGTAGGAAAGTAGGAAGATCGGAGGAGGAAGAAATTACAAAAGGGATGGAGGAGAAGCTGCTCATGGAATTCGATGAAGAGAAGGAGGGGAGGTACAGAAAATGGGCCAGATAGGGAGGAGCAGGACGGGAAGAAGGGAGGCGGAAGGACGAGTCGCAGAGGAAGCGGAAGAAGAGGAAGAGGGGAGAAAGGGAATACGGGGAGGGGGTAAAAGATTTTTGTGAGGTCGTAAATGACCAGGATTATGGAAATAAAACTGTGTAAGAGGTTTGGGTACGTTCCTCAGTAAAAAACGCCTTGTAAGACCTGCGGGGAAGCTCAATAAATACTTACATACATAACAAAAAATGTTAAAAGTTAGTAAAATTGATTAATTACATAAATGATGTCTAATGAAATTATATTATCTTTATTTTGAAAATAAACTATATATAAATTAAGTAAAAAAATAAAAAACAGAAAAAGCGTAAATAATAGAAATTTACTCTTGGCCAATATGTACGCTTTCTTCTAAAAAAATCTTGTTATTAATTTAGAAAATAAATTATTGTTAACACAAAAAAAGTGAAATAAAACATTAAATTATATATTGTTTGTTTTAGAAATATTGTTTTGATAATATAATTACTTCGCTAATAGCAAATACATGTAATATAAAAATAAAAAAAGGAATAAATTATTTGTGTAACAATATGATAAATTTATTGTAATATATTTGTTCTCAAATAAATGCATGGACAACGTACATATTGTTGCTCAACGAAAACCGCGAGAAGGTGGTGGTCTCTTCCGTCAAGAGAAAATGTAAACATTATTTTCTTTAATATTAAAGAAAACAATTGTTTACATTTCCTACGAATGCAGATAGAACAGAGAGAGAGAGAGAGAGAGAGAGAGAGAGAGAGAGAGAGAGAGAGAGAGAGAGAGGAGAGAGAGAGAGAGAGAGAGAGCGAGAGCGAGAGCGAGAGCGAGAGCGAGAGCGAGAGCGAGAGCGAGAGCGAGAGCGAGAGCGAGAGCGAGAGCGAGAGCGAGAGCGAGAGCGAGAGCGAGAGCGAGAGCGAGAGCGAGAGCGAGAGCGAGAGCGAGAGCGAGAGCGAGAGCGAGAGCGAGAGCGAGAGCGAGAGCGAGAGCGAGAGCGAGAGCGAGAGCGAGAGCGAGAGCGAGAGCGAGAGCGAGAGCGAGAGCGAGAGCGAGAGCGAGAGCGAGAGCGAGAGCGAGAGCGAGAGCGAGAGCGAGAGCGAGAGCGAGAGCGAGAGCGAGAGCGAGAGCGAGAGCGAGAGCGAGAGCGAGAGCGAGAGCGAGAGCGAGAGCGAGAGCGAGAGCGAGAGCGAGAGCGAGAGCGAGAGCGAGAGCGAGAGCGAGAGCGAGAGCGAGAGCGAGAGCGAGAGCGAGAGAGAGAGAGAGAGAGAGAGAGATTGATTGATTGATTGATTGATTGATTGATTGATTGATTGATTGATTGGGCTTTATTAGCCTTCTCGGCTATTTTTTACATAAAATATCCTTAACTTAATTCCTCTACATGAAGTACAATAAAATCTCTTAACCTACGTTTGAATGGTTCAATTCTTTCGCATTGCTTAATTTCTATCGGTAGGGCGTTATACATATTCAAACCTTCATAAAATAGACTTTTCTGCGCGCTTCTCGTCCTGCGATATTTAATTCTAATATTCTCAGCCTGCCTCGTTTGCCGTCCACTCACATCTCCTACTAATTCTATCCTATTACTTAAATGTTTAGGCATAATGCCTCTTACTATCTTAAAAATAAAAGTGCATACATTGTACGTTAGCCTCTGTCTTACATTCATAAACTTAAGGGTTTGCAGCATCAATTCAACCTTTGTATATCGCGAGCATTGTAATATGACTCTCATTGCACGGTTTTGTGCCACTTGCAGTCGATTCAGTTGCGTTTCACCCATGCCTACTAATAACGTTGCGCAATATTCAAAATGAGGCGCTATGATAGACTTATACACAGTACATCTAGTGTACACCGATATATCATTTCCTATTCTATTCAGAAAACTTACTTTTTTCTCTATCTTCTTTAACATATAATCACAGTGATCCTCCCAGCGGAGTTTACTATCAATCATTACACCCAGATGTTTCGCTATCTCGACACGTTCTATTATAGTACCATCCAAACTTTTTACTATTATATCTGTTTTTATGTATTTCTTTCCTTATACTTCTAATTATCATATATTTGGTTTTATCTGCATTCATTTTTAACAAATTTACATTCATCCATTCTTCGAGTATACCGAGCACCATATTTAATTTTATTTCTAATTCCTCACAAATTTCTCCTGTTACACTTGCGGTCGTGTCATCTGCAAATAATCTAAATATACTTCCCTCCGGACAGACTTTAACTATATCATTTATATACAAAATAAACAATAGAGGTCCTAATACGGATCCTTGAGGTACGCCATATATTGTATCAATTATTTTAGAACATATATCATTGAATCTAACTTGCTGCTTTCTATTACTTAAATATGATATTATCCATTCCAATACCACTCCTCTTATTCCATCCTGATATAATTTTTCCACTAATCTTACTCTATCAATTGTTTCAAACGCTCTCCTGAGATCCAGAAATAATACTCCTACCATTTTTTTCTCCTCAATTATCAATTTCCATTCCTCGATCAAACTTTGAATTGCTGTCTCACACGACTGCTGTTTCCTAAAACCCGATTGGTATTCGGTTAATATTTCATTATCTTCTATAAATTTATCCAACTGTTTTTTAACAACTAACTCTAACACTTTTTCATATATCGGTAACATATTAATCGGTCTATACTCGCTCGCTTTTTTTGGTTTGCTTACCTTTGGTATCGGTATTATCGTGGATGTTTTCCATCCTTCTGGAAATTTACCTGTCCTAAGCGAATCATTTATTACACCTACAAACTCATCTTTTATTACAGGTAGCACCATTTTCAATATATTACTATCTATCCCTTCCTCTGTTCCGTTCTTTCGTGGTAGTTCCCTAACAATTTGTTCCAGGTCTCTTGCAGTAATTGGCTCAAAATTTTCCATAATTCCCTTATTCTCAATTACGTAAATAGATCTTTTACCTGTGCCTTTTGTCCCCTTATTACTAATAGATTGCACAATGTTACTAATACTTTTTACATAATATGTATTAAATTTATCCGCTATATTGCATTCTTCCATGTCTTCTAATATTTCAAAATCTACGTTATCGATGTTCTCTGAACCCCTTTGCTCACCCTTAATTAATTCTTTCAAAGTTTTCCACATCTTAGTAGGATCCTTCCTATTATTATCTATCATATTTTCATAATATTCCTTCTTTTTTGCCCTGATAAGTTTTACTACTGCATTTCTTTCATTCTTGAAATGTTCCCAGTCCTGCTCCTTACCTGTGCTTATTGCTGTACTGTGAGCCTTATCCCTTCTATCTACTGCTATTCTAATTTCATCTGAGTACCACTTTTTCCCTTCCCATACTTTCGGAATCTTAAACTTTTTCTTAGGTGCTACAATATCCAATACACTTACTATACTATTAACAAATCTCTCCGCCCTTATACTTAAATCTAGCCCTTGACCTTGCTCAGATCTTTCTTCCATTAGCCTCAGAAATTCATCTACATTAAATTTACTATAGTCTCTGCCTCTAAATTCTTTATATTTATTCCTCTTTTTATTCATATCAAAATCTACTTTTAGCCATGCATGATCCGTTATTTTAGGTTTCTCATTCACTTGTACCTTTATTTCCTTATTCGAAAAAATTAAATCTATCATCGTTCGACTATCTTTTGTAACTCTCGTTGGACAATCAACATACTGCCTCATCCCTAGGCTTTGCATTACCGTTAATAATTTCTTTGTGTAAAATGAATCTACCATTATATCTATATTAAAGTCCCCTATCACTATACAGTCATACTTTATTATTAAATTTTCTACCGTATCTTCCAAGAACCTCACGTAATCGCCATCTGACGCACTCGGCGAATGATACACTACTGCTATCATACCTTTATACAAATCCTCTCTCACTTCCACCACCACGCACCAACAGTTTGACACAATCTTTTTTTTTTCAACTATCCTAAATTTAATATCATCCCTAACATATAACAGCATTCCTCCTGTATTTCTATTTTCAGCATCACATCTAACTAAACTGTACCCCGGTACATTGACCTCACTATCCTCAATTTCTACAGTCAATCTAGTCTCGGATAACGCTAGTATCGCAGGATTCACCCTCTTCATAATCTGATGTTGAATTTCATCTTTATGCGCTAAAAAGCTTTGTGCATTCGTATACCAGAGTAACTCCGATTCTTCCTGTTGTTGCTATTTTACATCTTCCCAGCCGGCTCTTTTTTTCTCTTCCTCCAATACTTTCTTAAATGTCGGACATTCCGAATCCAGCGCTTCGTGTTCGACATTTATCTTCAAGTTGTACGTCTGATTCTTATAGGTACAGTTCACACACCTCTTCTTTGCCGTCGTACATTCATTCGCCTTATGATTTCCTGCACATTTATAGCATGTTTCCTGTCTCGTGCAATTCTTAGCAATATGATAATAGCCCCAGCATTTAAAACATCTTCTAACACTAATATAATTAAATATAGGATACTTTCGCCATCCTAAATTTAATTTTTCTCTGTTTATTAGTAATTTATGAGTGTTTTCATCCACTTCAATTATTACGGATCCTTGCTCAGTATTCTTATTTTTTCCTTTTAATATTTTCTTCACTAAGTGCACACAGACTTCCTCGCCAATTCTATTCTGCTTCTTGATTGTTCTATCAATTCATCATCCTCCATTTTCATTTCTTCTCCACCAACATTAATTATTTTAATCTTAGGTTTCCTCTTCTGTGGCTCCGTGACCTTGACCTCCTCACCCATTGCCGCTTGTACTGTCGCCTTAAGCTTCTCCTTCTCTTCTTCCGTCTCACATCCTAAGATCACTGTCCCTTTACCTCCTTTTCTTAATTTCGTAATTCCTATTTCCATCTTGGTTATATCAATTTTATCTTTAATTATTTGCTTCGTTATTTCACTCTCTTGTTGTACCTTTGGCTTTATAATCAAGATATTTTCCTCCTTCCTCACCGAGAGCACATCGCTATATTTCCTTGCCGCTCCACCTGTTGGTCCACATGCCCCTTGCATCAATATTTTTCTCAATTCTTCTATTTCCTGTTTAATGCCTCCCATCTCCTCATGAACTATTTCTTTTATCATTATCTTGATCTCCTTTTTACATGCTGTCTCATCTTTTATATCCTTCACTGTTCTTACAAGCCAATCTATTTTCTTATCAATATCCCCCGCTCCACTCGAGGCTCTATTCCCGCTGCTTGTCGGGTACACAGGGGGAGAGGGAGCGGGATTGATTTTTGCAGGTCCCGCTGTTCTTCCTGCCGATGCTACTGCTTTACTTATATCAGCTATTTTATCACCATCACTATTAACGAACTTCTCAAATGGGCCAGGACACAGCACCAATTCGCGGTTTTTATCATAAATTTTGTGCTTAGATACACATCCTGGATGGAAGAAGAGCTTGACACAGGACTTGCATGCAATCACTTCAGTTTTTATAGTCTTCTTACATGCCGAGCATCGATACTCGGCGTATTCCTCGTCCATTCTGCTAATATCGACAGAGACGGCTAATTGACTCGTCACCTTTACACGTCACTTTCACACGTCAGCGTTTTGTGATCGCCGCCGATGTCTACCTGTCGTACGAGGCTTCTGACCTCTGTACGAAATGCAGCTCTCGTGTCTATGTCTCAGCATATCCCGGCTAGATAACACTCATGGCTAACCCCGGTCTACGCAGATATTCTAGCCACAACTTTTTAACACTCTCTCTCACTTCTAAACCACTCAAAACTTGACACTTCTACGGAGCGATGTTTCACACGTCTGCTTCTGCCGCCGCCCAGAGAGAGAGAGAGAGAGAGAGAGAGAGAGAGAGAGAGAGAGAGAGAGAGAATATAGGTATAAAGGATAGACATAAAATAGACATAAAAAGATAGACTAGAATATACAGGACAGAACATAGAAAACGAAAAGATATTAAAAGAATATTAGTTTTAAGGTCACTTTACACGATTTTTAATTCACGACAGTTTGGGACAAAATTGCATATGGGCAATTCCACGTCAAATCGGACAAGATTTGACCTCGTATTTTTTAAATCGATTGAAACTTTTTTTACATGAAATATACATAAAATAAGCAGATACGTATTTTTTTGTTTGTCCAAAAAAATTTTTTTACAAAAGTTATGAACAATACAATTTTCGTCAAAAATGAAGAAGTCATCTACTTTACAAATTAATATCTCTGGTTATATTTGTCGTAGAGAAATATTCAAAAAAGCATTTTAAAGCTAAGAAGGCAATCTTTGAAAAAAAAAATAGTTTAAGTTACAAGAAATTGCAAATTCCAATTGTTATAAGCAATTGAAATGTTTAATTAATTTTTTCACTAAAAAGTACATTTTAAAAAATTTTTTAAATAATGCTATCTTATTTTTTATTTCATTCTGAAAGTACACATATTTTTTTTTTATGGAGAAACGATGGATTCTATTTTTTATATAATTTTAATGACTGAGGCGCCGCGCCGCGCCGCGTCGCGCTGTGCTCGCGTCTCTAGTTCGACCAAGTAGCGTGGCGCATTCTTCGGAAATCTTTTGTAGGAAGAAAATACAGTATGAATTACATAACTTATAATGTTGATTATAATCAATATTATACAAATCACATTTTTATTATAAATATTATATTTTGAAAATTGTGCAGTATTTTTGTTAAAGTATATCGTTACTGTACTGTATAATTTAATTTTTCTTTCCGTTTTGAATTGCTGGGATTTTCCGTAACGGATGTTACGGATGCTCTAATCTTTTAATTCTTTTTATCGAGAAATTCTTATAAACAATAAACACAGACTTTTAGCGCTCTACGGCAAGTCTCTCGATCTTTAAACCTGTGAGTGATCTCAAGTGTTTTTAAGATTGTGTTTATTTTAGTATACTTTTGCACTTGAAGCAAGTAACATATTATTACTTTTTACGCTATTACATTTTCATCTTCTGTGTGAAGTTCAACAAAATTGCAATTTTAGCAACGTAAGTACATAGTAGGAACTGTGTGTAATAGTGCATAATTCTAATTTACTGTTAGTAGTCAAATTTAAAAAACGCTTATTGCAATGATTTTTATACACTTTCAGCAACAAAATCTTGGAAGCTAGAATCCAAACATGGATGAAAACAGTTATAAAGTACAGTGCTTCAATCCATTCAAATTGAAATATCATAGTATCCGAGATCGGAAACGGTTACGACATATTACAGCAGCGCAACTTAAAAAACTTAACAAAGATGAAACTTTGGTCAACTTATTGATTTGTGATAATTGTCGAATAAAAATTTCAAAATTAAGTTTAAAAATGGATAATAATACCGAAGTTCCATCTACATCTAAACAGAAAGGCACACACACTGTACAGCCTCAAGAAGAGATTGCAAATTCATCGGAAAGTGAAATTGAAACAGTGTTGTTTTCAAGTCTTCCTAGCATTCCAGATTTCCCCGAATACAAAGAAGAGTCATCATCACCTAATCTAGAAACTGAAGAAGCTGTAAATCTGTTAAATAAAAGTTTAATTCTATTGCAAGAGTCGCCAATTAAGAAACGGAAATTACTTCAAGAAACATATCCTGCTAAAAAATATGCCAAAATATGTTACACTCTTCGTGAGAAAATGTTCAGTATTAAAGATAAGAAATTAGAGGATGACAGAAACAGAGACATTATAACGCAACTGAAAGAGGAGTTTCATAAAACAAGTGACAACAATTTAAAGATTAGAATTTTAACGTTATTTTCGGATTGGACATTTTCAGAAATTTTAACTCACTTTAAAGCTTCTAAACATATGATTACTGTGGCAAAGAAAGTAAAAGAAGAAAAAGGGATTTTATCATGCCCAAATTTAAAGAGAGGAAAGCGATTGAGTGATGCTTTAGTTGAAAAAATCTTACAATTTTACGAGTCAGATGACATAAGCCGTATAATGCCTGGAAAGAAAGACTATGTCATCATTTATGAAAATGGACAGAAAATTCATAAACAAAAACGTTTAGTGTTGTGCAATTTGAAGGAAGCATTCACAGAGTTTAAGAAACAATTTTCCGATGAAAAACTCGGCTTTAGTAAATTTGCCGAATTAAGACCAAAATATTGTATCTTAGCTGGAGCAAGCGGTACACATACAGTTTGCGTGTGTGCAATTCACCAAAATGTAAAATTGATGCTTGATGGTGGCAAAAATTGTCTCAAAGTATGACTAAACCTATAAGAACGTATCGCGATTGCTTAGACCAAATTATTTGTAAAAATGTAACAGCAGATTGTAATTTGAATCGTTGCAAAAAATGCCCAGGAACAGCAGATCTTATTAATTCATTACAATCTGTTTATGATGAAGAATTTACTGACACAATTGTGTATAAACAATGGGTTACTGTTGATCGAGCAACTTTGGAAACGATGCAGACTTCTGTACCAGATTTTTTAGAAAAATTGTCATCTGTCTTACCAAAATTATTATCACATAATTTTATTGCTCAACAACAATCAAACTTCTTAAAACATAAAAAAGAAAATTTAATAAACGAGGAATGCATTGTAACAGGTGATTTTTCGGAAAACTATGCATTTGTATTTCAAGATGCAATTCAAGGAGTGCATTGGAACAATGACCAAGCAACTATACATCCTTTTGTTATTTACTACAAAGAAGAATCAACACTGAAACATAAAAGCTTAGCTGCAATATCAGACTGCTTGAAACATGATACTGTTGCTGTTCACTTATTTCAAAGACAAGTTATTGAAATAATCAAGAACATAACAAACGATGTAAAAAAAATTATTGATTTTTCTGACGGTGCCCTGGCGGAAAAAATTTCTATGAATAACTACAAAACTGGACTAAAAATAGAAATTTGTACATTTCTGTCGAAATATTTAATTTTTTGTAGAAATAATTATTTTTTTGTAGAAATATCTATGAAATAGTACCATAAATTATAGTGCTCTCAAATCATGAAATTATTGCAAGTAGTATTTCATGAAAAACTACAATTTAATAAAAAATAGTACAGAGATCTACAAATTTTAAAAATTTGAGAATCAACAAAATCTTAAAAAATTAAAACATTGCTCATTTGCAGAATACTACAATTATTTATAAATGACTATAGAAATCTACCACAATTTACATACGTAAAACTAGGCAAATTAGAATCTAATCCAGTTTTTAGTTTCTCATAAAATACTACAATTTTGTACGAATAGTAACAAATACTGATTTGTTTGTACAGCTCAAAAATCTATTACAATTATGGCTAATTAAAATTTGTACTTTTTAGTTAAATGTTACAAGTTTTTACACAAATCTACAAAAATTTATGTATTATTAATAACTCCTTAATTCGCAGAAGTCAAAATATTTATGTTTTTATTTTCGTATAGTTTGCTGTAAGACCCAATAGAAAAATACACAAATGTACAATTTTCTGCTAACAATAAGTGTAACATATATAGACAATACGAAACGTCTTCATCAATCAATGTTGTAGCACAGTGCGGAAGGTGACTGACTCAAGAGCCAGGGGTTTCAGGTTCAAATCCAGCGGTGGTAAGCAAGTTTTCTAAGTAAAATATAAATTTATTTAATTAAGCTTGCACGCGTAATCAAGATTTTCAGCCGTAAAATAATGTTCAACGAGAGAAGTAAATTTTATTTTTTATTTTGTTTATAGTATATCCAAAAAGTTGTAGTTATTCATAAAAATTTATAGATCAAGCTCCAATAGAAAAATACATAAATTTACAAAAGTGTTCCAATTCTAGAATTTTTATGTAGAATTATGTAGCACTACCTAAATTTATGTAGACTTCAATAGATTCTGGCAATTATACTTTATAGTTTTTTGTAGCACACTTTTATTTTTTTTTAAATTTTGTAGAAATATTTCCGCCAGGGTGCTGGAGCACAATATAAAAACAAGAAGAATTTTATCAATCTCTCCCACCATTACGACGACTTTGGCTTAACTGCAGAATGGCATTTCTTTGCCACGTCTCATGGCAAAGGACCCTGCGACGGAATTGGCGGAACAATTAAAAGATTAGCAGCAAGATATAGTCTTCAACATTCAGATGAAATTATTAAAACTCCAAGAGATTTATTTAACTGGGCGAAAATAAATACTCCAAATATAGAATGTTTATACTTTGATAAAGCGGAATATAATAATTATTTTAATTTTTTAAAGCCACGATTTGACTGCGCTGTGCCCATAACTGGTACAAAAAAATTTCATTCATTTATACCGATTGACAAAAAACAAATTGAAGTTCGAGAGTTTTCATTTTCAAGCAAATGTTCTATCGTTAATGTAATGAAATAATCTTGTGATTTTTTAAATTGTATTATTATTTAATTGTACTATTTTTAATTGTAAGCGAGACGAAAATTTAAATGACGACGGTTTGCCGAATAATATTTCGTTCCGATACTGCGAAAGCGGATGTTTATTATTATACGACCGATATCGAAGAGAAGAAATGCTGACGATGAAAATAAAGCAGACGGTGACATAATCGTTAAAAAGACGAGAGACACTATTTCTCACTCTTAGGCTCCGATTCCAGGAATCAAAATTTAGACGAGAATGCGAATAATTTAAGATTTGTTAATTATTATAACCATTCCAAAAACGAAACTTAGCTAGCCGAAGATAAAGCGTTATGTACAATTAATTAAACAACATCCTTTTCTCGAAACGAAAGAGATTATTGCATTATTTTGGAAACACCATTAAGAATCCTATAATATATTACTCATATTAGTCCCCAAAATACAGGTGGCAAAGTAATCGACGGCATTGATGCGCTACTTGGTCGAACTAGAGACGCGAGCACAGCGCGACGCGGCGCGGCGCGGCGCCTCAGTCATTAAAATTATATAAAAAATAGAATCCATCGTTTCTCCATAAAAAAAAAAAATATGTGTACTTTCAGAATGAAATAAAGAATAAGATAGCATTATTTAAAAAATTTTTAAAAATGTACTTTTTAGTGAAAAAATTAATTAAACATTTCAATTGCTTATAACAATTGGAATTTGCAATTTCTTGTAACTTAAACTATTTTTTTTTCAAAGATTGCCTTCTTAGCTTTAAAATGCTTTTTTGAATATTTCTCTACGACAAATATAACCAGAGATATTAATTTGTAAAGTAGATGACTTCTTCATTTTTGACGAAAATTGTATTGTTCATAACTTTTGTAAAAAAAATTTTTTTGGACAAACAAAGAAATACGTATCTGCTTATTTTATGTATATTTCATGTAAAAAAAGTTTCAATCGATTTAAAAAATACGAGGTCAAATCTTGTCCGATTTGACGTGGAATTGCCCATATATAAAAAATCATTCAAAAAATTACACTAAAAAAAAAAATTTAAATCCAAGAAAATATTTACTCCAATAGTACCAATGACATATTTACTTAATATAATCACATATTTATTTAGAATTAGATATCTTTACTTAATTTAAGTAAAGATATCTAATTCTAAATAAATATGTGATTATATTAAGTAAATATGTCATTGGTACTATTGGAGTAAATATTTTCTTGGATTTAAATATTTTTTTTTCAGTGTAGAGGTACATGTAAAAAAATATATACATATATACAGACATATGTATGCATACATACATTAATTATACATCTTCAAAACATAAAAAAATAGAATTATATAATTCTTCTGTCCTGAATTATAGATTGTCTAAAGTAACCTTTACACTAGAAATACCAAATAATTTTCTACCGTTTCAATTTTTAAAAGTAATGTTACATTAATCATGTTAAAGACCGAATAAATCAAATAATTTTTTTATTACAATATAAATTTTCTACTTTTATAATAAAAAACAGGATATTAAAAAATAGAAACGGTTGAAAATAGCTTTTGGTATTTCTAGTGTTAAATCGGAAAAAAGTGCACATGTTTTACTTAATGTAATACTGAAAATGATAACATATTTATAGCAAATATATTTCCGAAATCATCTAAACTATTACAACAACTACAGCCAATTTTTGAAATTAACAAAAGAAATATGTTATAATAAAATCAAAACAGACATAAATAATGTTATTACAAAAAAAAAAAAAACAGATATAAAACTTAATTTATAAACCACGGATTACATACATATATATACATATATGTATTTAATGAAATAATAATATATATCTTTGTTCCACATTTTTTACACAATTTACAATAGGAAAAGTTGTTCGATTTTGCCAAGGGAAACATTCTATTTAAGGAATGTCGTACTTAAAAGTACAATTTTGTGGGCAAAATTATGTACAGCTATTTAAAAAAACAATGTTTTAAAGGACTGTCATTCAAAAGCTCTTTTTATCTTGAAAAACTAACATGGAATACGTACCTTACGTCTGCACATTCAACGTACGTTGAATACCTCGTCAAATAATCATTTATTTTCCTCCTTACCAATGACTATTTTTAACATTTTGTAGAATATATTGTAATACAGGCCGTAGCTGTGTTCCGAAATTGACTGCCAGTGCTGAAAATCTATAATACATGTGACGTAACCTATACGCTAGTTAAACATCTGTTTGAGGCGGACGCCGCGCCATCTCGCGTAATAAATCTCAACTTTTTCCGGGAGAGATGTAAGTGACGCGTAATAAATAGTTTTGACAAAATGCATTTATTTGCATATCTTAGCATAACACTTACGTTTAACAATTACTACGTTTACGCGAGCGTTACTTCTGTAGTAACTTGTGATAATTTCTTCGCGTAAACGGGATTTTGTAGTAACTTACGATAATTTACTTCGCGTAAACGAGTGAATTATCGTAAGTTACTACAGAAGTAACGCTCGCGTAAACGTAGTAAATGTCCGTAATTATTAAATGTGGATTTCAAAGCGTGAAGTTAAATTTGTTTAGAAAGAAAAGTGTTTCAAAAGGGAAAAAACTGTTTTACAGCAATCATGTTGGTCATATTAGCGAAGAAAGGACCCAGCACGTTTCTTATGGAAAACCGGTCCCGGTGGATTTGGCTGAAACTTTGGAAATTTGTAGTTTACGTGATCCTGATGAAAAGTTCTCATTGCCCCAACTTGATTCATTGAGCCGTATGAGCTCTAGGGACCGTCGAAAGTAGGAAATAGGCGACTGCCACTGCCATCGTGTAGGCAACCATCTGTTAATTAATTCCTCCCCTTCGCCCTTCCCCCTCCTCTCCCCCTTTCCACTTATCTTTCTTCCTTTCCCTCTCCCCTTCTCTCCTTATCAATCCTCCCCTCCCTTTTCCCCCTCTCATTCACACAAAATAGCCCTTTTCATATGATGTGCCAGGGCCATATGATGTGCAAATTCCGATCGCGCAACCTTCCCGTGGTGCACATTGGGTAACGCTAATGCCGACGGTAAAACCCTTTAAAGTGACACATTCAGATTCCAATAATCCGGAAAATTCGATTGAATCTGACATAACGTTGAATCCTCGCTCCTTGCTCGTAAGAAAAGGTGTTCGGATAAATCCATGTAAAATAACATAAAATAAAGTAAACTAATGTAAAATAACGGAAACAAGAGCAGAAGAGAGGGGGAAAAGAGAGGGAAGGATTGATAAGGAGAGGAGGGGAGAGGAAAAGGAAGAAAGATAAGTGAAAAGGTGGAGAGGAGGGGGAGGGGTGAAGGGGAGGAATTAATTAACAGATGGTTGCCTACACCCCACACAGCACAGGGAGAATCTGAGAACGATCTGAGATTATCGCAAAAGTATATTGCGATAATCTCAGAACAATCGCATACGTACTGCGATTGACGAAGTAGTTTCTACGAACGTTCGAATGTCCTGGGTAGCTTCTCCCATAGAACTTCGCAGCGAATGTCTACAGTTTCAGGAAATGATGAAAACGGGAAGATTTTAGTACATACGCAGCCAGGCGCACGCGCTCACATATAGATTAGGTTTAGGTTAATAATTTCGTAATTTTACTTTGTCAAATTGATGTTTTTATTTATTAGTATTTATTATAATATAAATTGATATATATTATATCTATATTCAATAAGCTTCAATATTTTTAAATATACATTGTCTAATTTCGATCGTTATATAAAAAAGTTCAATAAAGTCAGAATACATCTCATTGCGTCGATATAACTGAATTATTTTTTGCAGCGTCTATTCATCGGCTGAACTAGGATACTTAATACTAAAAATCGCGGTACAATTTCGCATTAAGATTGCACACGGTAACTTTTCACAACCGCTACGTGTTGTGGGAAATCGAGACGAAGTCTTCTAAGATTAAAATATCGAGATGGCTTAATGTAAATATTTACGTCATCATAAAGATTTCTTCACATGTATAATATACGCGTGTATTTATTGAACTAAAAACATTTCCTTTATTAATTGTTGGAATTTATAAATTGCAAAATAAAATAAAAATTTATTCTCACGCAAAAGAAGCAATCATTTATTATTATAAAATATTAGCGCTTCGAATAAATGAGTAAATAAATAATATTTTTCCTTTTGTACAACGCAATTATACATTTTTATATTCATTACTTCACATTAAGCCATTCAGAGTAACGAACTCTTTTAAAGAACAAAACGAAATATAATCATAGAAATTTACATTTGCAATCAGCAGGATGTTAAGTTGCATACCGTCAATCAGTTGTTTAAATGAGATTTCCTCTAACATTTTTGCAGAGTATTAAAAAAACGGAAATATTTACTTGTAAATAAAACGCATTGAAAAAACGCATATAAAAAAATAGAATTAAGAATATGTTATACGTGAGGTAGAAGAGGCACCTGTTCATCTTTGGCAAAATAAAAAATCTTGAAAATAAAAGAAACATTCTTGGCAGAATAAAAAATCTTGAAAATAACATATTCTTAAGCAAGAGATCGTCGGCACCTTCTTTCTTTTATAATAAGTAACCTATGTATACGGTTTTACCAGTAGTAGAGATGGGCGATACAGTATCGATATTTCAAATATCGATACGATTAACGATTTATGAAAACAAGGATATATAGAGTGTATTAAAAAGGATAAGGTCAATAAACTAGAAGATAAAAGAGAAGCTTGAACAGAATACATAATGTATGTATATAAACTTCTTGTATTCGATATGGTTCAGTAAATACAGCGCGGACTCTGTTTCCCGAAAAGATAGTCCCAGCACCCACCAGCGTAGCCGGTGCGGACTCTATCTTTAAAAGGGAACAGTCCCAGCACCCACTGGTTCGTTTTAGAAAACATCACCAGTGCGGACTCTGTTCCCCGAAAAGATAGTCCCAGCACCCACCAGCGTAACCGGTGCGGACTCTATCTTCAAAAGGGAACAGTCCCAGCACCCACTGGTTCGTTTTAGAAAACATCACCAGTGCGGACTCTGTTCCCCGAAAAGATAGTCCCAGCACCCACCAGCGTAGCCGGTGCGGACTCTATCTTTAAAAGGGAACAGTCCCAGCACCCACTGGTTCGTTTTAGAAAACATCACCAGTGCGGACTCTGTTCCCCGAAAAGATAGTCCCAGCACCCACCAGCGTAACCGGTGCGGACTCTATCTTCAAAAGGGAACAGTCCCAGCACCCACTGGTTCGTTTTAGAAAACATCACCGGTGCGGACTCTACCACCCAAAAGTGACAGTCCCAGCACCCACCGGTGCTTTACTGAACCATACACTGAAAAAAAAAAATTATTATTTGCAAGAAAATAGATTTCTTTGAATCTAGTTTCCTTAATTCAAACAAGTATTGAGTAGATTTAAGAAAACATTTTTCTAAGTTTAAAATATTTTCTCGAATCTACCTAATATTTCTTTTGAATTAAGAAAACTAAACTCAAAGAAATCTATTTTCTTGCAAATAATAATTTTTTTTTTCAGTGTAGCAACAAGAAAAATTTATATACATGCAAATCGTTAATCGTATCGATATCTAAAATATCTGTATCGCCCATCTCTACCAGTAGTAATAGGCCATACCATCGTGTTGAATCGCTTATGTTTATTAATCCGGAGTGACAGATTGCGCCGCAATAGTGATTCGCGTGTGATGCGCGAGGGGACAACTGCGACATGCAATTTACAAACGACGACCAAAACATTTATCTTAAAAGTATTGAAATTTTGGAAATGGGTAAATAGAAGTATTGAATTTTGTAAAAGAATAGATTTGAAGATTCGCATAGGATCACCAAGATTTCCTCTGAACATATACACGAGATACTTATCCAATAAGTAATATTGTTCAAGAAGACTCTAGGCTAATATAAAAGACGAATAAAATTGGATGTCGTGAGATGTCCCCTTGCTCGAAACGGTCGCTTCCCAATACGAACTTCAAGGTAAATTACGCCTAAATTTCTATCTAACTCGCTACAATATAAGCCACGTGCCTTATTTCGATTCCTCTATAGTCGGTGTTTGACGTAGTAACTTAGATATCGCCGGTCAAACTAGCGGCTGTCGAGCAGCTTTTCCGAACGTACAATCTATCTACAAATATGGCCCGAATTAAGCGTACAAAATAGAAGAAAACCGTCCGTAAACAGGTAACGACCGCGATTGCCGTCGCGACACATCGGCCGAGATGCGAGTAATAGTCATAGCGTTTGATGGCTTCTCGACAGCGAATCCTTATTATCAAGGACGGACGGTACGTGACAGCGCGATAAGAACGTGACGGATAGGAGGACACCGGTAGGTAATCAGCGGCGAAGGATCAGCATCTTGCGACACGAATAAATGACCGGCAGTAATACTTATTGTGAGGCGAGACCAATACTGGTATCTCGATGATCGAGATGTTGAATCCATCGATGCGCAGAGAAAGGTTTAAGTAACGATAACGGACTGATTCAATACTATGTCAATGACGTTCTTCGGGTTCTTCAGTCTCTTCAGATTCGTGAGGTTCGTCAGCTTCGTCATCAGGTTCGTTTTGTACCTGATCTCTTTGGTTTCTTCCCCTTTTCTTTTCTCTTTCGCGATCCATGCGTTCTTTGGCATGTGCCAACCATATTTTTATGGGATTAGAAATTTGTTCATCCTTCACAGATGCATGTGCATTTCTTATCACACCTGCAAAAACAACAAATTTTTATATTAATTCATTATTTATTAGTTAATAAAAGAAATATTTTTATCACAAGTTTGTACTATTATGTGATTGAAAATAATAAGTATAAAAGTTAATTTTATTTCTCTAATACATGTATATAAATGTGACAAATAGTTGAGAAATATTAATATATCTATATTACACAAAATTTTAGCATGTAATAAGAACGGAACAATTGTTTTTTAATACTTTACTTACTTAGACTTACTTGGCACAAGTTCAGTTGTGAAAATTTTCCTTTTTTTTGGCACCGTGCCAACTGAACAGCACCGCAACTTCATTTGAGACTATTTGTCTCATTAAACATAAACACGAATGTTTAACATCTTGACCTGTTAATCGTGCTAATTGCTTGATCTAGAATAATTTCAAATTATTATTATTATTATACCTATATGTTCCAAATATGAGTAATAAAAAGTGTAGCTGTTTAAATAACTTTTTTTTTTCGAGGTATTCACGGAAACAAAATAGAAGGCAATATTTCTATTATAATTTTTTCAATATTTATACACAAATGTATTAAAAACAGCCGTTTTATTTCGACCTAACTGGCCAGATTCGTATATTAATTAATCAATTGCACAACGTTTCGACCGACATCCGGTCCTTATCAAGTGCGTTACATACAATACTGCATATAGAAATCATTACATCGTTGACGTCGTGTCCTGACTACATCAAATCAACGCAATGCTAAACAAAGGAGAGTCAAAAATTCTATGTAAAAATCCAATCTCACGATAGTCAGTAAGGTAAAAAAGGAAACCATTAATTAAGCAACATTAAAACTTACAAATCTAGTGAGTCCCGTGAGAAGCAGTGCCACTTAAAACGCAACATCCTAAGACATATCCCGGCATACGTGCGAACTGTATAACGGTAGTAGTAAGTGGCTAGGTATGGGGCGTCAAAACAAACCCCCACCACCGACCCCGTCGGCGCCAGGGGCGTGGCCAGACGGTCTGCCCACGTGACCTCGGAGCGCTCTGATTGGCTGCCGTGAGAGGGTGGGGGTAACGAGGTAATTAAATGGAGCGTTTTGATTGGATACCCCATACCTAGCCAGCGTTTTGATTGGATACCCCATACCTAGCCAGCGTTTTGATTGGATACCCCATACCTAGCCAGCGTTTTGATTGGATACCCCATACCTAGCCAGCGTTTTGATTGGCTCCCCCCGCCTAGGGTGTCTAGTGTCTAGTGACTTTTTCGAGAATGCACGTGGCGTGGACGACAACGAAACAAAAATGTCGGATCAAAATAGTAACTAAATGGCGCGTTCTGATTGGATACCCCATACCTACCCAGCGTCTGATTGGCTCTCCCGCCTAAAGGGTCCAGCGTCTTTTTGGGCCTGCACGTGGTGGACGACGCTAAGTCACAAGGAAAAATAGCGGAAGTGTCGACCAGCGCCATTTTGGCGGGAGCACGTGGTAGACGACGCTAAGCTAAAATAAGGATATGATGCTAAGATGCCGAAAACGGAAAGTGGAATTTTTATGTTTCAGAGAATTAGTTTTCATGATCTATGACCGTGTTCTTTTAGGACTTGGGTCTGGACAAGGAGTTTTCGAAACAATGAAATACGTGAAACTTATTTTCTGGAGAAAGGAGAGGGTGAAACAGGAACGTACAGGTTTGCTTTATGACGTGATGCAACTATTTTAACGTAAGAGAAAAAGGAATGAATAAATAGACGGAGGGGGTTGAAGATACACACACAATGTTTATTATATAAAATAATACATTGATACGAGGGAATAAGTATTTCTTTTAATTATTCTTAAAAGTACATGCCTGAACATGGCAACATTCAACGTGAGGTTTTACGCATGCGCTTTTATTATGAAGAAAAATTTTACGAAATAATTTTACAATCAAACGATCATTGCGTTCGCAATTGTCACTAAACAGATTAAGAAACTGACAAAGATTATAACCGCTACACATAAAATATAAAAATACACAGCAGTATTGGCCGCAAGTTTGAGAGAGTGTTCCTTGTAGTGTTACGGTGTTCCATCGATGTGTAGTGGAATTCCGACGAAGGCGTAAGAGGAATCTGGAGTCTAAAGGCGGTAGTCCGTAGCTATCGAAATACGTTCCTGCTCCTTGCTCGTCGACGTAAAAAGCGACCCAATGTTGGCCAGGCCGATCGTGATCGTCCGTATTAGCGACGATGGCTATCGACCTCGTCCACACCCTCGGCAGTCTGTCGGCAGGATAGACGCCCGCATATCTGACACTGAGATGATGCAACGCTTGTAAGATTTCTAGCGAGTTCATTTTCTACACAGCAAGGTGGTGTTCGCACGAAAGGAATTATTTGTATAATTTCGGAGTTTACCTCTTTCGGAGTTGTCGCACTAGTGTTCTTGGTTGGTGACGGGCGTATCGGTAAGTTATTGAAGTTGTATTCTTTTCTTGCGCCCGCTACTGAATAATAGGCTTTTGCTACTTCTCCTTCCTCCTCTTTCTCTTCTGTCTCGTTATTTTTTTTTGCCACTGATTTATTTTTATAGCGATGTCACCGTCGGTTTTTCACCTTCGTCGTCGTCGTCGTCGTCGTCGCTTGTGACCAAATTTACGTAAGAGAGATTAGTATCGTAGCTCGATTCGATGCTGTTGCTGCTACTACTGATGCTGCTGCTGCTGTTGCTGATGCATTTGCTGTTGGTTCGCAAGACTATCCAGCGTTTCAATTTAAAAGCGTTGCGTAAGGCACAAGCAATTTTGTCCGTAGTCGAAACATGAAATCCGTGATGTGTGCAGCGTTGACTGTACTCTAGGGCCTCTGGTAAACTTTTGAACGGTGGAGAAATTTTTTCCAGATTATATATGTTTCTGGAAAGTAGTTGACTCAAGTAACGAGCCTTTTCCGCGCCTCTGCAGTAGATGTAACGCACTTGTCGCGTAATTTCTCGCAGATGTAGGGTGAAACATTTGAGATCGGTTTCACCATCAAACCACTCGATTCCATGATAATTTCGCGAAAGCCAGTTATTCTCTCGTCTTGTCTTTTCGGGTAGATCGTCAAATGGAAAGGGCGGCGACATAATCCAGTGTCCGGTGATTGCCGCGTTAATCGCGACAACTGCGACTTCTTTCGGAATAAACTTTCCGTTGACATCACGGAAACCTTGTATATCGATGGCCAGATCCATAGTTTAAAATGTACTCTCTATTTTTTCAAGTGAAGCGTCGACGTTCGTGGCTCGAGTGAAACTGAATCTCTCTCTTTTTGCAGGATTTTACGCAGAAAAATGACGATGGGTAAAATATGTAGTGGTGTGGGGGAGGTGAAAAATAAAGTAAGTGAAATATTATTTGTCGACATTTGTCATTTATCCGGCAAAGTCGACGATGATTTGTCGAGAGGAGTCGATTTCTAGAACATTATCGAACTCGGCGTAAACGATACAATTAACGGTCGCGGTAAGTGCTTTTTCAAATCGCACTTCTAATCGTAAACTGCCATGTTTCACAAGATTCCAATGGCCGGCGCAATTGGCGGATAAGTCGGGTGTAAGATCAAAGGCGAAAAGTGTAAATCCTTCGGCGTAATCTTCTCTGCTTATAGAATTACCCTCGTTCAAAAAGTGTATGCCGGTTCCCGAAAAGAGAGTGTGATAAGCTTCGACGTAGAGTGGCTCGTCTCTCGAGAAGCTCGGCTGTAGCGGTCTACTGGGAATTTGTATACCATCGGCGTACAGCGAAAAGAAATTTATACCGTAGTTTTTGAAATTAAACGGGTTTAATTTTCTATCGCCATTAAACGCCCTGTTATCAACAAAACCGACTATTATTCGTTTCGGCAGTTGACCGAGTATTACATTATCTATCGATTCTCCTACGAGGCCCGCGTGAATCGTAAATGTTTTAACCTCGACTCTCGTAAGGGGATATTTGGCGGTAGTTTTGCTCAACATTCTCGCATGCGCGAGTAAAACGCCTGGGCTTATTTTTGCCCTTCTCACGAGCAGACTGGCGTCTAGAATGCGTATTTTCGACGTCGAAGTATTTTCCATAAGGCAAAACGAATCTTTCGAACGAACAAGTCTCATTCTAACCTCCACACCGTTAATTAAAAACTTATCTTGATTGAAAACATCGCAATGAAGATGACCTATGAGATCTAGCGCATGTCCCTCGTGAATGTAACGAGCGCGTCTCACGAGAGCCGGATTTGGTGTTTCTGAATCTACGAGTGCGTCCATGAGTCCGGGGGTATCCATGTCCCACAGACAAGAGGTCAGATGGGAAGTTTTTGCGGGTGAAGAATAATTTAACAACGCCTCTATGTACGCGCGGTACGCGTAGGCGTTGTTTGGGGGCGAGACGAGCTTTTGATTGAAATATACGTCGATTTGATTGAACATGGAGTGTAGTAAATGATTTACAGGGCCTACTTTGTACACAATTCCGCCTGATGCGGGTGTTCGGCCGTCGCCACCACCGCCTGCTAGGGGAGAAGTTTCTACGCGTATGCGAAGGCTCAACATGGTGTGCGTGAGGTCCAGGTAGTCTTCTCCGTGACCGGGTATGACGAATTCTATAGGCGCGTCGTCCCCGAGGGAGGTTATGGGCTTGTAATAGATCCATTGCGAGCTCTCGATACTAGTTTGAGTGGGCGGCAATGAGAAGAAATCGAGTTCGCTTTTTAAACACTCGCTTGAGTGCGTGTGAAGAAAAGACATGCTTATCCTTCTCCTCCGCTCCTTAAATTCTTGCTTCGTGTGCGCGCGCGACGATTAAGAGAATATGTCGGACACGCTGCGTTTCTTGACGCTGACTCGACGACGACGTTGTCTCGTAGCGGTAGATGACTTTCTGTTTACAGCACGAGTCTTCTTCTTCTTCGATGATTTTTTGATCGTTATTCTCTTTCTCTGCTTGCTCTTTGACGATTTTCTTTTGACTGTTTGACGACGACGTTTACGAACTGCGACGCGACTGTCGTGGATGCCGAGGGGAAACTGAAACGCTGGATTTTTTGCGGATACTTTATATCCCGATCCCTTCATCATGCCGCTTATCTTCTCCTGGGCTTTTCTTTTAAGATTTCCACTTGATTCTTTGAAGCGAGTTTTGAGCGCCTCCTTCAACGGTGTATTATTTTCGACATCTTCCATCACATTGATACCCGCGCGTAAAGCTTCTTTACCGACCGCTCGCGCGCCTCTACTTAGGTAAGGCAGCACCTTTCTGAATAATCCTCCGAGAAAACTACCGATTCCGTGTCCTCGTTGATAGGGTGCTCCGACGAAAACTCGTGGAATTCCTCCGCCTCGTCCACTCTGATGTGAATCGTAATATTCGTAGTCCATGGCTCTGAATTTAGTTTTTTTTTTTTTTTCGACGACAACACACCGCGTTGTTACTGGAAACGTCTAAAGTGCAATGTCACCGTCAGCGTCCCGGATTCGAATGGTATATTTTTTCCGAGTTGATCTTTTATATCTATTTCAATCGTGCGGAAATTTGTTTTGCGTAATGGAATATAATGCAGCGGGGAGAAATGTTTCACCTGATTCGTTCCGTAAGCGTCCACGTGATTATAGCGGTATGTCTCGACCGGCACTATTCGGAGAAGAGGTGTTTGCGCGTCACCTGTTACATAAGGCTCGCAAATATCGCAATAAACGAACATTTTATCTGGAATACCACGCTGCAAACTACAAGGTTCACGACTATAGAAAGCTGTTTCGCGCGCACCTACATTTTCGCTAATATGGCCAAGTTTAATATATTTTGCAGTAAACGCTTGGTTGGAAAAAGGATAAATTGCGTAGCGTCTGACAGAAAATTCGCCATAGTATTCGGGACTATCGAGAAGAACATGACCTAAACCGAGTATTTGTAGAAGAGTATCGGAAAGGCACATATGATGTATTAGGTTGCATTCACTTGCGTTACAAGTAATGCTGATGTGGGTTTTTCCTCCAGTCTTCTCTTGTTGATCTAAATAAAAGTGCGAGTCAGCTTGTTTGCATGCTTCATTAATCGCCGAGATAAGTTCTCTGGTATTTTTGTAAAGTCCGAACCAAAATGTGCTTTTTTTCGCCACCTGTACTTTATCTTTTTCTTCTTCCGGTTTAGTATCGTAGAAGAGGATTTCACTTTCCTTATAGCGCAAGTGTAAAAGAGTACTGGGAAATTGAATCTCGCTAAGCGCCACTTCCCATTCACCGTGTAAGTGTACAGTTTGAGGTAATTCCGTAACGAATGACGAGGTTTTATTTTCCGGGAAATAGCTCATGCTGCTATTGCTCGGAAGAACCATGAGAAATTGGTCGTCCCTCATCTTGAAGAAGAGAAGTTAAATTCGAAGCGGGGATCCAAGAGTCGAACTTGCTGGGATAACCACGCCAGCTAACTAACACCTGTTTATTAGCGCCGTGTCCCCTGGTCTTTATCACGCGATCGACGATAAACTCTTCTTCCTGCAAGTTTTTCCCTACCCTAGCTAATTCCTGCTCGTAAAAAATACCGTCTATGACTTCATCCGCTAAATCGCTCAATTCGTACACGCGTGGTTTTCGCCACTCGAGAACGCGGTGAATTCGAAATATCTCTTCACTCCACCTCGCTTCGTATCCTTTCTCGAAGGTAGCTTTTGCCCTACTGACGCGAACGAGGTCTCCGACGCTGTATTTAGCTTTTCGTGCGCGTTTCATCTTTTCGCTCGTCCTCCATCGTCGAATTATATTTTCGCGCGCGACACGAGCGTTTTCTCTCGTAACGACAGCCGGCTGCATTCTAATGGAGGAATGACGGGTGTGATTGTAAGCGCTTACGATATCCTGCAAAACATCGATGTAGCGCCGCGTATTTTTATGCGTAAAATAGCGCCACATTCGTTCCTTCAACGTTCTGTTGAAGCGCTCGACGACGGCAGCTTTGATATCCGGATTACGGGCTACGCGAAAACGAATGTCGTTTTCTTCCAGAAACTTTTGCAACGGACGCCCGATAAATTCTTTACCTTTGTCCGTTTGTAGGTATACCGGTACGCGCCCGTCACTTTTCGAGAGCACGCGCTGGAAAGCCGTCGTCACGTGATTACTCGTTTTGTCTCGTAGCGGTTCTACCCAGGCATATTTACTAAGCACGTCTATAATCACCAGAAGATACGAATATCCGTCGTTGTAACTTTTGAGATTTCGGAGCTCGATCAAATCGGCCTCCCACAGATCGTCGATATTCGTCACGGTGTAATGCAACCGTGGAAATTTTCTGCGCGATGGACGATGCAACGTGTAAGCGTCTTGCGTTTCGAGCCAGCGCGTGACTTCGTTACGGGAGAAATTCGGTTTAGCGGCGCGAGTCAGATTATCCGTTGCCGAATAGCCAGCGTAATGTCGCGGATCGTAGTAGAATTTTTCAAGTTCCGTCATTTCTGTTTACTCCAATCGAGTAAGCGTCTTTTCTTCGCCGGCTGCGAATCAACGGTACTTTTCGGTGTCTCTGTCGGTGTGGAACTCCTGGGAGGCCGAAATGTCGCGATATTCGAAGAACTAGCCGTTAATAATTCCTTATTTCTCACCAGTACCGCGGGGACGTTTAAGACGCGAAGTAATCGTGCGAACTGAAGTCTCCCCGTTGCTTTCACGGTTTTTCTTTCGCGCATAGCCTCGTTTATCAGGTCGTCGATATTCGAATCTTTTATAACGCTGCCGTCTATAGTCACGACTCCATCTTCGTTCCAGCTAATTCTACTCGGAACTGCTTTATCGAACAAATACTTTAACAGCAAACGAGCATTCGGACGATAAGTTTTCGGCACGCTATCCAGTATTCTTTTAGTGCTTTTTGACATACCAAATTACGATCGTTCGACGCGACGGCAGTGGCGGCGGCGGCTGCCGCGACGTCATTTTTCGCCATAATACCGTTAGAGTGCAAAGTCGATTCGAGATCGCGCGTTGTCGTCGTTTCGTAGTCACCGTCGTCGTCGTTGTCGTCACGGACCACGCGAATATCGCTATCCACATTTTCGTCTTTTTCATCGTTGCGCGCGTCCCGATTTCGCTTTCGCGCTACGCGAACAAAGTGAAGATATCGCCAAAGTGCCTCTTTATATTTTTTCCATTTCTCCCCGACGTCGAGTGGTAAGGGCGAATTAAGAATGCGACCCATCTCCTCATCGAGTCGCGATAGAGGTGTCCCGGGTGTACGCACGGTAATATTTGCGTTCTCCGAATTTTCGCTGTTTTCCATCGTTCGTTCGCTACCGACGGCAAACGCAGCGGGGGGAGCGTTTTGTTGCGATAATTGACGCTGCATTCTTTCGAGATTTTCCGTAGTGATCAAAACCATCTTCTTTGCCCTTTCCATAACGCGCCCTTTTAATCTCTACCGCCGATAATCCGCGACAGTAAGGCGGTTAATATAGGTCCGATAATATAGGATAAGAATCCGCCTCGTTGTATCAACAGCTTTCTTTTATCCTTCAAATTACAGCATTTTGACGCGATGCGGCGCAGTGTCGCTTTGTATTTGCTCAGTCGATTTTTTTCACGTCGCTCGAGCGGCACGTTACCTTTGAGCGTGTTGAACACGCATTCGCCGATACACCGTATTAATTTATCGTCTGCGGTCCGTAAGAAGGTCGCGCGTTGATTTTTCTTCAAATACAGCAAGGCCTCGAGAAGACAGATATTTTTCTTTCCGATCGAACGTCTGGCGTTTTTCGTCGCTCTGTCTGATTTCGCGTTATTTTCCTTCTTTTCCATCGCGAGAAAACTGACACGACTGACCAGCGCGAGCGCTAGTGCGCGCCTTTTATACGTAACCGTTGGAAAATGATCTACGCGGCACGTAGACGAAATGTGCCGTATCGTCGGGAAAAATGCACGTTCGAAAACGATATTCGTCCGGAGTTGATTGTTTCAGATCGAGTAGTAGATACCCGTGCGGCCTCGACGTGGCGTCGTAGTATGCCTTTTCTAGAAACTTTGGATCATTGGGAAAGACTTGACGCGCTAAATGACGAATTTGCGCACGATCGCGAGGATTCTTGAAAACTACGATGTAATTTGCATTGAGCGATATATCGCGTTGCCCGCGTCCCTGATGAAAAAGATTTTGCGAGATGAGAATTACGCTGAGATTCTTATGATGACTGCCTTTGGTAAAGAGATCCACGATCGCGTCGCTCGATGACGATTCTCTCATAAGATCGTCGATTATCACCAATTTTGGGGAAAGCGGATCGGCTGAATAATCTTCCGGACGTGGCAATCCCTCGCGAAATTCAATTATATTTTTTTTCTTCGGCACTGCTTCCTCGCGCGCGTCGTATTGTAATTGACGATAAGCTTCCTGCCACTCCGCGTAATAAAACAAAACTCTCTCGAAACGTACGTCGGACATGTGAGATATTTGTCGGAGAAAGGTTTTCACGAAGATCGTCTTCCCGCAACCGGTGGGTCCACACACGATCGACGTCCAGGGATGTTTCCAGCGCACGTCCATTTTGCGAAATGATCGACTCGAATTCCGTGCGTGACTTCAAAAAGAATAATTTGTGGAGGAGAGGGGGGCGGGAGGGGGAAATAAGCTAATCAACGGCGGCGGCGGCGGCGGCGGCGGCGAACGCGCGCACCAGCGTGTCCCCGCAAACGCTCGCGCGAGCGAACATCACCGCGGCCGTCGATCAGCTGATTTGCGCGCCGCGGTGGGCATAAGCTTATCCCGCATGTTTGAGCTTATTACGATTCCGCAGCGAGAGCATCGCGATCGACGAGCTTGTTGTACGCGATGCTCCGAGCGGAGGATAAAAAAAAATGTGACGAAAAAAATAAGGAAAAAGTGGGGAAAAATTATATGGTACACAACAATTTTTTTTTACGCTTTAAATGTAAAAATATTTTATTTTTTTAGAAATTTTTTGAAAAAAAAAACATAAATTTTTTAAAATTTAATGTTTAAACACACAGAATATATTTACATATTGCTACATTATATTTTTTGGTTACATATATACAAAAATCCTTTTACACTTACAACTATTTTTACAAAATTAAAAAACTATTTACAAAATAATATGAGAACATTTTTTTCTTTTTACCCTAATGTGGCAGAAAACTCGTTAGCCTAACTTAACAATAAAGTAGAAGAAAAAGGAGAAAAAGTTATTCACTCCACGTAACCGTACGGAAGTGAATAACGACTATTGATAAATCTACGTTTTACCAATACCGGTGCGCACGTTTTCGTTTCTTCGCGAGTTATAATTTCGTGAAACGCGGTGCGTCGAATTGCACTAAAATGCAGATTTATTGACGTCCCCGCCGACGACGACGACGTTCCCTCTCCTCCTCCTCCTCCTCCTCCCTCTTCCTCGCCTCTACGCTCTCTCTCTCTTTGTATTAGTAAGTTTTTAATACTATTGAAATTTATAACTAAAGAATTCCTATAATTTAAAGTAATACCTTTCACTTTACACGACTCTACAGTACGACCGTCCGGCGTACGAACGACATAAGCGTAGAATTTTGGCCCGCCGGACACGAACTTCTCGATATAGCTGCCGCGGCCGTAGCTCTCGAGTTCGTCCGTCATGTCGCCGAGGAAGTTTCCGGTACGCGGTTCGTACTCGTTCGGATCGCCTGTACTTAAATATATACACGAGTCGGTATCGTAATATAAAACGCGCCTACCTAATGCTTCCAAATACTCGTAGAGTTTTAGTCGCGCTTGTGCCGTCGTGTACGCCGCGATCACGACATTTGTCAACGGGGAAGCCACGACGGCCTCTTCTCGTAGCCGCCACGAAGCATATATCACCTCGTCGTTGACGGGTAATATGTCGATTATCTCGTGCTCGGGACTCGTGAGCAAAGTCATAAAACGCTGACAAGATTTCACGACCTCGGTCTGAGGCAAATTGGTTCGTTGGCCGAATTTTCCCCAGAAAGAATTTAAACAGAGTTTCGCGACCGAGCGCAGGCCAGGATTCCGGACGATATTGTCCTTATCGAGAACAACACCCTCGGTTTCCGCGTATTCCCGCAGGTATCGTTCTTTCGCCTCGTCATCATGGCAATCGCTCGGCCACCCACTAGCTTCCTGTTTTAACTTTAAAAATGTATTTATGTATTCGGCGAACAATCCGCCCTGCCGAGTACCGGGGTCATATCGAGCAACTTTATATTGTCATATTTCGCTTTTGTCACGCGATATCCCTTCTCGATGGCTTTGCGCAATTCGACGGATACCCAAGTACCCTCGAATTCACGATCGGCGGGGTTATTGTGAGTGCACACGGCCTGCGAGAACGTTTCGCAGCAACTACGGCATAACGCGAACAATAATTTTCCGCGTACGCGATATGGGAGTACCGGGTGAAAAAGATCGCGCGGTGGAAGTACTCGACATCGGATGAGACCTTCGAGCGAATCAAAATTATAATTCGGTGCAGTTCCGATTATCGCTTGGCATTCTTCACCGATAAAAATATCGGGGTGACCGATCGGAAAAGCACCGGTTTTCAGTACGTACGGATACAGAGAGCATACGTCCACGTAGCGTATTTTCTCCGTACCCTGAATTTCACGACGGGTGGCGATGTTCCCCGTGCGTCCTCCGTAAAACGCGTCGCAAGGATCGAGAGGCGCGTGTTTTAGTAACGGATGATTTTCCAGAAAATCTTTCATCACCTGATTTTCGTGCAACTCGCGGTCGAAAGCGCACTCCCACATCTCCGTCACGTGGTACCCCCTCCTTCGGAGACGACATGTCATCGCTTGTGTTCGTTCGTAGCGCGCGTCGATCGTGTCCTCGCGATTTGCGGTCGAAGGCGTTTTATCGCGATTTACCTGAAAACATGATGGACATCCGTGCCAAAAGCAACCGTGAAATTGTAGTACGTAACGTTGCGTCTCGTCGTCGTTGTCGTCGTCATTAGTCGGTGTCTCGTAATATCCGTCAACGCGCGTGCCGTCGATTTTATGCTCGCGCCCTCGCCCTGCGTGAATTATGGGATGACCGAGCTCGCGCTCCATCCACACTAACCACTGTAGAGCTTTGCGCGAGTGATTATCGGCGAATCTATATCCGCTCGCAGGAATGACTCCTATCTCTTCCTTGCGCAGAAAGTTTTTGCGAAAAACTCTCATGCACGTAAAGGCGATAGTCGTGCATTCCACGAACGGACACACGCTCCCGCATTCCAAAAAAAATTTTCTGTAAGCCATGCACGCGCGTCGAAGAATATCCACGTCGTTACGACAATATTTAATAATTTCACTTTGGAAGTTAAAAATAAATTTGTTACGCGTCATCTCCGCGTGCCACGAAAGAAACCGTTCTCGTTCTTCCGGTTTCATATGCTCGGGAGAAAAATATCGTGTGTCGGGTATCGGACCGATATAATTTTGATTTTCGCGGGTGTTAACAAATGTGGAAAAATGCCTTTATCCGTTGTATCCTGCAACCCGAAAGCTTTAGGTAATTCGGATAATTTCATCGGCATATAATTTAAACTATCGATAAATTTTGTATGTCCGACCGTCATTACGACAATTTTCGTCCCGTTTAAAATTACTTGTGGCTCTTCAGTATTTTCCGTATTTTCGACTAAATACTTTAGAATAAATTGCGCGTCGAACGCTTTCGCATTATGCGCGATGCAAATAATTTTTTTGAAACATTTCGTTGTTCGCGTTGCAAAGTCGACGAACTCTTTTACCGGATCACGACGAAATACAAATTCGCGCACTCCGCACCAACGGCATCGCACCGACATGTCGTCTATCGCGGCACACGCTTCGCAAATCTGTTGCGCAACGCAGAGAGTCGGTACGGTGAACTTTGACGTTGTCCGTACCTTCGAGCGTCTCGTCTTGACGCGTTTCGAAATCATAAAACACGAATGCGACGCGTTCTTTTTTGCTACGTTTGTTCGCTGCTTCCGTGCCGACATTTTCGTTACCAGGCGCTACCCGCTCTCCCCGTGCCAGCGTAGTACTCGTACCCTCGCCCGGGTCTTCGTTTACGTCGACATTACGGTGAAGAGGTCGCATAAAACATAAATGATTAGCGGACTGCAACGAACAACACGTCTTGCAATACGAAACGCCGCATTCGTGTCGCGAACCTCTCTTGACGAATCGTCCGCAATTATCGCAAATCTTCACGGAACTGCAGACGCTCGCGAGCGATTTACCGTCGTAAGATTTTTGCGCGAGATGACGTTCGAAACACGAATTTCCGAAAAACGCACGATTACACGCCGCGCACCTAACAATTTCTACTTCGTGATTCTCGCACGAGGGTGTGGCGTAACAACGCGGACATTTTTTGGAACAGCGATGTCCTCTGTTCCTACGATACGCAGTGTGGCACGACACGCAAAAATCTTGTTGAGTACCGGCGGCGGCATTCAAATTTAAAATCGGGTTGTAATGGTGCGAACGCTCGTAATACATTATATTTAAACGGAACATAGGTTCGCGTTCTAACGAAGCGAGTAATTCGCTACCGTCGTACAAAGGATTTTTACCGCTACCGAAATTGATGGAATTATATACAATTATAGCTATATTTTCATTTGCGAGAAAATGTTGAAAACGCGCGATCTCCGGAATTCCGCACCCGTCTTCGGGTATCGTAACACCGGCGTTCCTCACCAGCTCCAACGCTAATTCACGCTGAAGCGCGGAAGTCCGGCATCTTACGTTATTCCACCTGTCGTGCAACACTCCCGTGCGTAGATTTCCGCGCTCGCGATAAATTCGTGCCAGTACGAGGGAACGAGGGAGGCACAACTTATCATTGTTACCGAGATCTAAAATTGACTGCTTAGCGATGGCGGTTAACCTGTTTATCGCACCCCCACCCCCCACTGGCATCGCAACGTTGAAAACGCGCACGTCGAAATTTTGCGCGATATCTATTCCCCCGTTACTTTGCGCGATCGAGCTCACGAGATCCCATATATTCTCGGGAGTTAAGTCTCGTGCCGGGCGAAACGATAGCCCCGCCGGACCGTGCGTTAGTTCCGCCGACTCGAACGATAGACCGACGTAATCTCCCGGCCCAGTCGAGCGTAACGCATACGCGTGAATCTCGCGGAACGCGTTTTCTAGCCAACGCACGGTATCCTCGCCTTCGGGTATCGGACGTACTCGAAAACTGGCCTCCCTACCGAGTATCCGGAAATTTCTAAATTGACGCGCGTTTTCTGCCACTAAATCTATATAATTAAAATGTCCGACCTGGTGATGCTGCTGCTGCTGCTGCTGCTGATGGTGATCCTGCTGACGTGCCTGCTCCTGATGTTCCTCTTGCTCCCTCTCCATGGAAATATTTTCCTCTCCGTCTCTCTGCGATTGAGATCCGTCAGCATCGGAAGCAGCAGTATTCTCCCCCTCTTCCTCCTCCTCCTCCTCGCTAGCACTCTGCGTTTGCGAATCATCTCCGTCAGTGTTCGGAGCAACAGCAACGGTAGGACGGTCCACACCACCTCCACCCGACTGTACTGAAAAAATTAAAAAAAACTTAGTCTTGTATAATATTGATTTATATTACGTTTAAAGTGTTAAATTTTTTCACGACCACGATAGAGCATACTAAGGTAACTCACCTTTAGTTGCTTTTATCACTAGCGTAGGTCGAGGTTCTTTTTTTTTAAATATTTGTCTCTTATTAATTTTCCGGAGACAAGGGTCGGACCGGTGAGTAAGAAACATCTAATCAGAAATAAATACTTGTGATTAGAACGATAAATTACGAAATTAAAAATATAATAGACAAATATTATTACCTTCATAATTGTTGGGTGCGTATCTCTCGTCGTCGTCGTCGTCGTCGTCGTTGTCATCGTCATCGGTTTCACTAATAATATCATGGTCAATATTTTCGATATTAGCATCACTCTCCTCCTCCTCCTCCTCCTCCTCCTCCACCTCGTCCATCACCTCCTGCGTCTCTTCTGCGTTTCGAACTTCTTGTTCTTGTTCTTCCTCTTCCTCTTCCTCTTCCTCTTCCTCTTCCTCTTCCTCTTCCTCTTCCTCCTCCTCCTCCTCCTCCTCCTCCTCCTCGTCTTCCATCATAATTCGGTCGATCGCCTCGTCGATACCAGGGGTGAAAACTTCGTCTAATTCTTCTTCTTCCCTTCCTGGAATAATGTAACATTTCGTTATTTCTCTTATTCGTTGCTAAATTGTTATCTTAACTTATTTTTAAAACTTACGTGGCGTAAATACTGTCGAATCGGGTGAGCTCACAATTCTCACTGAGCCTTCTTCTGCTTCTTCTTCTTCTTCTTCTTCCACCTCCTCCTCCTCTTCTTCATCATCTAAAACAGTATAAATTATATTTGTTTTATTATACTAATATTGCAAGGGTTAGCTTTTAAAATGTGTTATTATTAAAAATAGTCTCTTACCAGAAGATAAATCAATGACGGGGATGTCTGCGGGTGGTGCCTCGATTCTAGCTCTTCCTATAAAATTTAATAGTTATAATATTCGTTATTTTTAATGATTAATTAATTTTATTATTTCTAACTTACGTGCTGGTACTGCTTCATCAACGTTTTCTTCCGCTCGGCGTCTCTGTCCTCGTCGAACAGGTTGGACAGCGGCAATGCGGTTCCCCTCTATTAAATTAATTTAAATTTTAATGATAAATTCCACTGTATTAAAATTTTAAGGTGCAATTTTTATTTCTAACACTTACCTGTTACTCCGTTACGGCACAGGAACCTCACTATATGGCCTCTTCCTGCGTCTTCTTCATCGTGACCACAAGCTCCACGCATTTCCACTAAGTGTAAGATAAGCTCCACCAATTTTTTGTTTCCTCTACAGTAACCCAGTTCATGCATAACACATAACAGGGTACTGGAGCACCCACGCGTGAAACGTGCGAAAAGATTATAATTCGCCTCTTCGTCGTTTGTCACTGCTTCTACGAACTCCCGCTCATTAAACACTTCTACAAACTCTTGCCTATTAAAGTGTTTGCTTAAATTGCAACTCACTTTGAAAAAATCGATCAAAATTGCGCGGAGAGACATTTTGAAGCACTTTACTTGACTAATCAACTAAGAGCGTACTAGACGACTTCAGTACGATCGGACAAGTAAGGACTAACTCTCTGCTATAGTATTACAGGCTATTTATAGTTGGAAATATTTCCAAAACCATCTAGAATAAAGGTGTGTCAAAAATTGTCTAGCTAGGATATTGGTTAACAAATTTGAGGCTTTCCCCACTCTCTACCCACTCTCCCTTACCGATGAAAGCGTGAAAATTTCGGTGAAAACTTATCTATGTCTTTACTCTTCCATTCACGAAAACAAATTGTTTTATCTAAGGGCTTACAAAGAATTCTTTATTAGAAATTTCTATAGTAATGCTTTGTTCCAACATACATTTAGTAGGATTTATTACTACAACCAGAAAATTTATTGATTTATTGTTCCCAACACAAAAAGAGTTCGGTTAAACACACAATCGGTTTACACAAAAACACATTTTTATCTAAAAACTTACAAAGAATTCTCCATTGAATTTTTCTACTAATGTTATATGTCCCATTAACTAGAAGGATTTATTACTACAACCGGAAAATTTATTGTTTATTGTTTTCAACACAAAAGAGATCGGTTAAATTTTACACAAAACATTTTTTCTAAAAACTTACAAAAGTTCCTCTATTGAATTTTTCTACTAATGATACATTACCAACATAGAAAGATTTATTACTACTACAACTCGGAAAATTTATTGATTTATTGCTTCCGGCAGAAGAAGAGCTTGGATAGATTTTTGTTGTTCCTTTATTTCTTAGAAATATTTTTATTTAAAAATTTTATAACTATTACACTTCTTGTATAAAATTTTTAGCCGATCTTTTTATTAACAAATTTTCTTAGCTCCCTATACATCAGAATTTATAGTTTAAACTAACAAAATCTAGAAAAGTCTAGAAAAATCTAGAGTTTTCTAATTTTTTTGCGCGCGCAGACTAATTTTTCTAAAACGACGCAAGCGAAGTTAACGTTTTGACTAACGTTACGAAGTCAAAATCATTCGAGTCCCATCGTTCGAAGCGACAAGACGTACACCAGTGAAAAAGTATAACTCTCACATCTGACTTTTCAATTAGTGTGTGTGTGTGTCTGCCGATATTACGAAGAAATAAGAACAATGGCTAGTCACAGAGAAGACGCTAATAATTCTGAGAAGCGGATGTTCACACGCGTTATTCCTGATAAAGGGATTTCCAATAAGGGACGCGACTTCGAGGGAAGAAACGAGCAATTACATATGCTGCTATCGACAACATATGGACTCAACAGCTCCCATACGAAGAGAATTCACGTGGGTTTGCAAGCAACATCCGAGGGGGTTTTCGTGCCGCTGGTCAAATTAACCGGCAACTGTGCGGACGGCGTTTATTTCGACGAGAAATCGTGGCAGCAGTTTCAAGAGAACATGGGACTCGTGAGCGAATATTTGAATGGAGAAACCAAATTGAAGCCGAATTCTATCTCCATTAACAATATCTCCGTCAATTTTACATCGGCCTACGGAGCAAGATCCATATTGCTGGCGTACAAGGAAAACGAGGAGAGTACTTCCACCGGGATGGATCAACGAACAGACGAGGAAAATTGTCCACCGACGAAGAAACGAAAAACTTTCGCAGTGGCAATTGTGATGCAGAAGCCTACATTTATCGGACTGAAAAATATTGCGAAATGTATCGATGCACATTTATCACAATTAAAATCAGTGGCTGAAAATGTTAACAATTGCGCGCGTTATCTTATTAAAGAAATAGAGTTAAATCTTCCTAACAATTATATAGATGAAGATATTGTGAAATTAACTCTCAGAGGAAATTACAACGACATCGAGCGTAATGTACGTACGCAAATAACCGATTTAACTTTCCTCGATATGTATTTTAATATAGTATTTTTAGAACTTATTTTGCTGCGCTTCACCGAAATCCGTCGTATAATTTTGTCAAATCGCGGATTGTAAATTTTATAACATTATTGTTTGAACAATTTGTATTTTTCCTATGAAGAAAAATTTGTAGCAATAAACATTTTTTGTAACTTCTACTTTTTTCTATTTTTCTTCAATCCTCACGTTCTCCGCAACAAATTCCTTTTCTCTTATTTTTCAGAATTAGTTGAAGTCTACCTCGTAAATATTTTTCGAATGCGCTCAATAATAAAAACTTTTATTTAAAACGAAATAATTTTGTCACGTTACAAAGCGAACCTGTCCGTTCCTGTTTTGCCCTCTCCTTTCTCCAGAAAATAAGTTTCACGTATTTCATTGTTTCGAAAACTCCTTGTCCAGACCCAAGTCCTAAAAGAACACGGTCATAAATCATGAAAACTATTCTCTGAAAACATAAAAATTCCACTTTCCGTTTTCGGCATCTTAGCATCATATCCTTATTTTAGCTTAGCGTCGTCTACCACGTGCTCCCGCCAAAATGGCGCTGGTCGACACTTCCGCTATTTTTCCTTGTGACTTAGCGTCGTCCACCACGTGCAGGCCCAAAAAGACGCTGGACCCTTTAGGCGGGAGAGCCAATCAGACGCTGGGTAGGTATGGGGTATCCAATCAGAACGCGCCATTTAGTTACTATTTTGATCCGACATTTTTGTTTCGTTGTCGTCCACGCCACGTGCATTCTCGAAAAAGTTACTAGACACTAGACACCCTAGGCGGGGGGAGCCAATCAAAACGCTGGCTAGGTATGGGGTATCCAATCAAAACGCTGGCTAGGTATGGGGTATCCAATCAAAACGCTGGCTAGGTATGGGGTATCCAATCAAAACGCTCCATTTAATTACCTCGTTACCACCACCCTCTCACGGCAGCCAATCAGAGCGCTCCGCGGTCACGTGGGCAGACCGTCTGGCCACGCCTCTGGCGCCGGAGGGGTCGGTGGTGGGGGTTTGTTTTGACGCCTCATACCTAGCCACTTACTACTTATATCAATTAAATAAGTCATATAAATGTCATCCCGCAAAACATTAAATAATTACTTTTGTAGCGCTCGAAACAAGAACAGTGAAACTTTAAATTAGATAAATATGGAAAAAAGTAAATAATTTTTTAATTCCATTAAAAAAATCTTAGAATAGTTTGTTAATAACAGCGGTATTTTAAGTCAAACATTGCCAATTTTTAATTATAAAATTTCAAGTATGAAACTTAAGGTCTACAAAAAATGTGCTGCGGGATGCTGCCGTCATTTTACTACTAGCATTATTCCTTACACATTTCTGATTTTTATCCTTTAAAATTAGCTGCCGCCAAGTGCCTATTTCCTACATATAGCGTTTTTCAGATATTGACATCTATCTATGATTTTTCATAGTTTCTTGATTTATATCGAATTTATCATGAATTTATCACACTGAAAATAGTTTAATAACAGACAAAAATGTTTGTTAAGTTTTTATTTAATTAAAGTTTATGATACTAACATCTTGTTATGGCTCTGTGCACTTTTCAGTAATCACTACTGCTTTATTAAGCATTAAAAAAAATAGCTCAAAACTCAATTTTTTATAAGGAATAGCACTATGTAGTTAATAAACGGTCTTTTAGAAACACTGTATATTAAATGTTATCAAATTAGGCTGATATACATTGTACAAGTTTACTTTCTATTTTAAAACACTTGAGAACATTTGATTAAAGATAAAACTAAAATTACTATATTTGTCCAGCTAAATTGCCGTTTTAGCCCACAGTGAGCCGCTATTTTCTTAAAATAGCACAAATCGAAAATCCGCTAGAGAAGATTTAAGTTTCTTCTTTAAGATGATCACATCATTTTTGCTTTCAGACCATATATGACCGGTATTCATAGCCGGTTCTTATTTCAAGACCGTCCTAAGTAATGTCTTAAAGAGGTTGGTTTCTCAAATCAATATAATAAGAATTTAAAATTAAGATTATTTAAAGAAGTTAAAATTCATGAAAAATATTCGTCTATGTGACATGTCAATTATGCCAAAGTTGAAGACAAATTGTTTGCATGGTTGTCGAGTAATTAATTATTGAAATTATACTCTTATCTCTTTCTTATACAGGGGCAACATAGAAAAAACGTTACGACACCTGTAATACGAGTAACTCTCGAAAGCTATTAAAAATCAGAGCTCGGTAAGAAATGTACTTCTCGACCGATTTCAGTTGGCTCCGCCTAGCGCTATCTCCCTTATCTCGACGACCCGCGCAGTCTACGAGCTCGAGCTCAGGTGCGTATCATTTGTAAACAATAGCTTCCATGTCATCCATGAGATATTATTGTTGACCCGTCTTTTTAAAGTGGGATCTCACTGCGCGCGGGACGACGAGGTAAGGAGAATAGGCGGAGCTAGAGACCCTATAATAAAAGACTGGCCATAAGGCGATTTTGTCAAAAGACTGCGAAAGAGAAAGATATATATTCACTATCGCTTTCTCTTTCTCTCTATCTCTTTTCTCTTTCTTTTTCTGTTTCTCTTGCTTTTGATAAAACTGGTGGACCAATCAAAACTGGCTGTCTTATGACCAGTCTCTTATTATAGGGTTTCTAGGCGGAGCCAACTGCTTCTTGCCGAGCTGTGTTAAAAATGATGAGAATTTGATAAAAATGGGTGCAAATAATTCTTTAAATATTTATAAAAGACTTTTACGAAGACTGAAATGATTAATCTACATAGTTATAAAAAAAATTATGAAAATAAAATAGCATATTGCCACAATTCAACGTGTATAATAACGTATTTAGGTTTCAATTGTACAAACAACGACCTTTACAACCTTAAGAAACAGCTAATTAAATGTATATTCCACATAATCATTTGCTAACTCATTTATCTCGCGAAAGCACACCTGTAGGCTTTCCTCTGCCCCACCGCACAGTGGGGCTAAATAAAACTTAAAACTTCGTGTTGCAAAAAAGCTACAGTCTCGAAATTTGAACCAATTTCGATGCTTTTTTTTATATGAAACCTAATAAAATTTACAACTTCGTCGAGTTAGTTTTTCGATTTTTTACTTCCCTTGTTTATTAAATCAAACATAAGTTAGATTTAGAAAATTTTCAATCAAAAATTAGATATCTTATTTAATTTAACGTCGAGGGCAGATATTGATATTGAACTTAAATGATTAAACACTGATTAGGCTTGAAAAAATCTTAGACTGACAAAATCTCACTAAATCTTACCTTAACAAACGAAATTGATTGAAATAGCACCTGATGTTAGTTAATAAAAACTGCTGAATAAAGTAAGACTGAAGTATTTCTATTATGTAATCAATTATTTTATTAATTATTAATAAACTTTAAGTTAGTACCAAGTTTTGAGCCTTTGCATCTATCGGAGATGGGCAGAATGCTTCCACTCAATATAAAGACACTTATATAAAGATCTATTTATATAAAGATGTAGCTGATCAAGAATCGATAACGCGAAGTCTTCGTTAATTCTCATTCAAGAGTTGATAGAGCTAATGCTTGTTCCCAAATACTACGTCCAATCATATGTTGATACGTTTATAAGTCATTACAAAAAAGTGCGCGATCAGCTGTTTAACTGTAGCAGTATAGATTTTAAACATCTTACAGAATGTAATACACGAAAACATAACAGATTGTAACAAACGAAGACATTATAAATAAGCTATTGATCTTCAGATCCTTATATAAGTAGTCTTCGTACTGCATTCTGTCCAATTCCAATAGATGCGGACGCTCAAAACTTGTTAATAACTTAAAATTCATTAATAATTAATAAAAAAATTGATTACATAATAAAAATACTTTAGTCTTACTTTATTCAGCAGTTTTTATTAACTAAAATCAAGTGCTGTTTTAATTAATTAATTTTAATTAATTTTAATTAATCTCGTTTGTTAAGATAAGGTAAAATTTAGTGAGACTTTGTTAGTCTAAGGTATTTTCAAGCCTAATCAGGATTTAAACATTTAAGTTCAATATCAATATTTATCTCCGATGTTAAATTAAATGAGATATCTAGTTTTATTGAAAATTTTCTAAATCTAACTTCTTTATGTTTGATTTAATAAAGGGAAGTAAAAAATAAAACTAATTCAACAATTACCTTTCATTAAAAAAAAGCATCAAAATTAGTTTAAATTTCAGAAACACAAAGTTTCATTTAGCCTCACTATGCGCCGCCTGTCTTGCAACGTGACGGCAACCAACCTCCTTCAGATGCTAATACGGCTCTGTGATTGGTTTATGCCACCTTAAGATTGTACTGAAGAGGCGGTCTTAAATATAAGGTCCGATTATGAATACCGGCCTATGAGACGTTCTGTTGACCACCCCTAAAAAAAGCAAGGACCGTGTTGGCAGCTGCTGCATAACATATCTGCGTTAAGATTTATTTTTAAACATTAGAAAATACATAGAATAAGATTAAAAAACTCGTTTTAGTATCTTTATTAATTCCTTTATAATTATTTCCCGAAAAATACTGTTTTAACCATCCAGTTTGCTTTCCCTTCTTAAGGGTCCATTCTATCTTGTTGACTCAAAAAGAGGCACTTTTTTGCGAATTTTTGTTAGGCAAGGTTAAAAAGTTGTCAAAACCATTCTTTTTGCATAATTTTGCACATTTATCTATCTTTTGTCAACATTTTTCAATAGTTATTTGTGCAACAAGTGCTGGAAGATGAAAATTCACGGGTGCGGAGTTGACGCACGAGCCGAAGGCGAGTGCGGTCACCGCACCCGGGAATTTTCAACTTCACGCACGTGTTGCACACCCTATTTTATGTTGCAAGTGCGTTGAAAGTGGTCCATCCCGCACGCGTCGCGTGCGGAATGTGCCACTTTCCATGCACGTGTGACATAAATATTTTTAAACAAAATTGGTTAATTGTAAAATATTCACGCCATAGAAGTGAAGCATGCAGCGATTAATATGGCCTAGCTGCAAAGTGGTGCTTTACGATAGTCGGAAACAAATTAGTGTTTGTACATTCGAAAATTGTTGTTCGTAGGAAGTAGACAATGAAAAAAATTGTAAAAAAATTGACGAAATGGCAGCCTTCTAAACAAGATCTATTTTTGGCCTAAAATTATCGAATTCTTTTTGCACTTAAAAAAAAAAAACTATTGTTGGTGTCGACTTGATTGTACTTTACTTCTCGCGGACAACAATTTTGAACGTAAAAACACTAATTTTATCTGTTTCAGACTATTGTAAGGCCCGGGAGAACTTCCGCAGCTAGGCCGTATCAATCAATCACTACACGTTTCAGTTCTATGACGTGAATATTTTATTTCAACTAACCAATTTTTTATGAAAATCTTTGAAAAATGTTGACAAAAGATAGATAAATATTATGCAAAAAAATGGTTTTGATATCTGTTTTACCTTGCCTAAGAAAAATTCGCAGAAAAGTGCCTCTAAAAGACTCATCAAGGTAGAATGGACCCTTAAATTATTAATTAGCAAAAATCTGACACGCTCAGGCATGGTACATCGCACAGTAGTGGAGGTGTATATTGACACTTTTTAGATATTTACATAATTCTACATACAATAATAAGAAAATTATTTTGAAGTTTTGAGTTATTTATCCATAATTTACTATACATAAGGATTAATGTCAGCACAATGACGGAATATTAATCAATACTTGTATATTGACAGTTTTTAAAATTCACATAATTTCTCATACAATAATGAGAAAATTAATTTGAAGCTGTATCTTATTTATCTGTAATTGTTTGCTATACATAAAGATTAATGTCAGCATATTTATGGAATATCAATCAATACGTATATACCGTAACTATATTGACATTAATCTTTATGTATAGCAAACAATCTTAGATAAATAAGATAAAGCTTCAAAGTAATTTTCTTATCATCTTGTATGCAGAAATATCTAATAAGTTCGTCAATATGCAAGTAATAATCCGTAATTATGCTGACATTAATCTGTATGTATAGTACATTACAGATAAATAACGGATAAAAACCTTGAAACTTTAAAGTGACCGCAATTAGTTGCACATTCAAGGCAATTTTTGAGAGCTACGCCTACTTCTCTCCCCTTGCCTCTCCGCTCGGCCACGCTAGTCACTTGGGCTCGCCGGCCGAGCAGAGCGACAAGGGGAGAGAAGTAGGCGTATCTTTCCAAAATCGTCTCGAATGTGCAACTAATCTGGCCACTGAAAAGTGTGTGCAGTACGTAATGATACGTTCACTGCTGTGCGATATACCATGCCTGAGCGTGCCAAATTTTCTCAAATTGTTTGGCCGACTGAATGCTTTTCCTTCAATAAGCATTATTCGACGTTTTCGTATAAACGTTTTTATCCATTCTACAGAATCTGAAAGGACAATCGGTAATTTTGGGGTACTCGTATAACAGACAAAAAAAGTTAACCTAAAAATGTATGTCACATTCATTATAAATGTACAATAAAATAATATTTTTTCAAGTATTTTAAGTGAAAAATAAAACTTACTCCTTGAATACTTCCTCTGAACTTTTCCTCTTCTCGCCTATCCTTGAAATCAATCGAATTCACTACTGAAACTTTCGCTTCACTCGATCTTTAGATGGCGATCAATCCATAAACGCATAATAGATTGACTCGCACTCGCGACCTTTCTGATTGGTCGGTGATAACCGCCAATGACAGGCATAGAGAAAATGGCCGTACCGCAGAGACGAAGGAAATGGCCGTATCGCAAAGACGAAGAAAATGGCCGTCACGCAGAGACAAAGAACGTGATTGGTTGAGGGGCGCACATGCGTATCCGACATACGTGTCCGTCATGTGTGGTTCTAGAAAACGCCGCCAGAGCGCGATACACGTATCGAAGTTGTCACAATCGAGATAATCCATTGTTGCGCTGCACACGTGAGGAGACACATGTGAGTATTATGGTCGATTCAGACATAATTGTGCCATGCCCGTACCGTGACCGTACCGTGACTACTGTGACTGTACCGTGCACGGACAGAAAGATTAGTTAATAAACGATAAGATTTACATAGAAATGTTTTTATGTAACCGTGACCGTACCAAATGCCGGCTCGTCCGTATTCATGGCTCACGGTCACCATAATCAGACGGCGATGTTATTTTTACAAATACGGCTCGCACAGTACGACGTTTACGTTTGAACACGTTTCCGATGAAAACACCGTCGTACCGTGCAAGCCGTATCTGTAAAAATAACATCGCCGATCATGGCAACCGTGCAGCCATGAATACAGGCCGGCATTGGTTAGATATAAACATTTCTATGTAAATCTTATTGTCTTTATTGACTAATCTTTCTGTCCTTGTACGGTACAGTCACGGTACGGGCACGACACAGTTAAGTCTGAATCGACTTTAAACGTTTACTATCTTTTGTATTTTTTTTAATACTATAAAACATTTATAAAATCTTTCACCGTTTTTTTATTAATGTATATATTGTGTATGAAACAGAGCGAAGAAAAAAACGAAGAAGTACGAGCTCAGAAATGGATAAGAGAGATACGCAGAGGCCTCGATCGTCGTCCGGATCGAGAGATAGAAGCTCGAGGAGAGATCGGGACAGAGAACAGAAAAAGGAAGAATACGACTTGAGAACACATATAGAGAGACAAATTATGAGAAAGAAGAAGGAAGAAAAGGAAGCGAAAGAAAAACAGGAAAAGTTAGTATATTGTTTTATTTTTATATTATAAAATTACATATGCAAGGTGACCTCTGCAACAAACTCTGAGGAACGAACGATAAGTCGCAGAAAAAATAATTTTTTTGTCAAGTAAGAATAATTTTGCTTTCTGTATTTTAACTGATACTTTACTCTTATATCAGTAGTATATAGATCTTTTTTGTGTATATCTTTTAAACTATTACAGATAGACTAATTTTATTCGAGGCATTTGAAAGCACGTAATTGTAACATATTGAGTTTTTTATTTTATATGTAATTTTAATGAGTGGAAGTGCTAGCTTACATCCAGCCAGCACCCCTACTTTCAATTGTGATTCCCCATGAAACTGCTTAAGCACAAAGATTGTTAATAGAGCACATAATTAGCACATAAAGAGCACTTAATTTCTGTATATGTGTTATTCCGGTTTTTTTGTGAGAAGAGTGCTAACTTAACAGACATCCTTTCTGCGAGATCTATTGTTCCTTAGAATTTGTTGCACAGGTCCTGAATCATTCTGTATATAGTTATGGCAATTTATTAATTTTGTTTATTATTAGTTTACTTCAGTAATAAATGTAAATAATTTAGGAAACAGAAAGAGGAACAACATAAAAACCAAGGAGAAAAACGAGCAGACGAAGACATTATGAGCATTCAAGCGGATGAAAGTGAGGAGAATGAGGTAAAAGAGGTTGAGGAAGAAGAAAATAAAGAAAATGAAGGAAAACAAGAAAAAAAAAGAGGAGAAAGAAGAGGACGGCGACTAGAGGAAAGGAACCAGATGTAAGTTACATTTGTCATTACAATTATTTAAAGATAGGGATGTAAAAGTCCCCATTTTGTGCTCTTAACAGGAACCTGTAAAACATGCTTTGCTATCTTTTTAAAAACATTCTTTATCGCTTCTAAAATAAATCCCGCAGTTTCCTGGTCTAAAGATTATTATTTCCTACTTTTTCAACTTTACCTGTAGCAAAGTGTGTTACAGGTTCCCGTTAAGGGCACAAAATGGTGATTTTTACACCCTTTCCTTTTAAAGTCATTGCTATTTTGTTAATTAATCTATTGCTTTGATTGTTACATTTCTGTGTAGTTATTATCTCTCAAGAGAGCGGCGGGCGAGGGGTAGAGGAGGACAGAGAGGCTGGAGAGGGACAAGAGGAGGAGGAAGCTGGAGAGGAGCAGGGCGAGGACGTCGAGGACGTGGCTACAGGGGTGGCCAGAGAGGTGGCCACAGGGGTGGCTACAGGGGTGGCTACGGGAGTGGCTACGGGGGTGGCTACGGGAGTGGCTACGGGGGACCAATATATAATTTCTATAATTAATATATATACTATAATTAATATACTATATTTACTATAATATATACTATATTTCTATAATTAATAATACAATTACCAATAAAAACAGAATAAAAATATAATTAGTGTAATATATTTTTTCAAACTCCTTTTCCTCCTTATAATTAAATAAAAAATAGTTTCTTTTTCAAGCTCGAGTTAATTACTGTTTTTGCCCCTCTACATACGGATAATCAGAAATTTTTTAAAGTGCGTACTTAGAGTAGCTGTATCTTTTTAAATATTGATTGTAGCGCTTTGCGTCACACAGTAGGCTGAAATGCAAATCTAGCTGGACAAAACTAGAAAAAATTAATATTTTTAAATAAATCAAATAACTTAGTAAATATTTATACTTGTATAATGCAGATTATATCATAATAAGGCCGGTAAAATATTCTGATGTTATGACAAAGCCCATAATAACAAAGTTTCTCAGAGCAACTAGTTATTGGAAAATTATATTGTGTTTTTACATAATTATAAAAGTATGTTATTGCAATTAAATTGTAATATTTTTGTGTTCGTTTAAAAGGATAAATTACGTTCTTTCAGTGTACGTTGTTTTATTTTAATTCTTGTATGTTCAAAAAAATTTAATGAAAAGTAAGTATTACTTTTTATTGTGTAAGTAGTATACATTATTGAGTAGAAAAAGCTTTTTCTGACTTCATCCAAAATAATCAAACTATAATTAGATTCTTTGTGGTACATATTTTAAGCACTATATAAAATGACAACTTTTGCAAATATTCTATCTTCTAACAGTTGCGACGCTTTTTCCCCCGGTCTCGCTATCCGGGGGAGGGCAATCGTGGATTAATCCAAGACGCGACGTCCGATGGAGGTACCGAGGTAGCGCGGGCGAAGGCCCGCCGGCAATCGTGAATTTTCGCAATAAGATGGGCGCCAGGTGCGATTGCTCGCACCACCGTACCGTACCTAAGCACCAAAGGCTGACGCGATACCTCAGGGCGTAGTCCCTTTCGGGGAGGGAAGTTTCGGAGAGGAGGCGTTACGCAATTAAGCACACACACAAAAATATAATAAAACAAGAATCATATATTTGGATAATGAGATTAAGTAGAACATAACGTCGGAAGAGACACTCGGGGGTCTCGCGGAAATAAGACGCAATCAAACCAAGGTTCCCGGGACGGTCGCAACTTCTCGCTACGCATGCGACGCAGCGCAATCACGACGAATATACCCTCCCGTTAACACAACGCGAGAGCATACGGCCTCGTCTTTTTCCGATATCCCAACGCACAACGCAACGCGGCGCCGACGTGTACGCCGACGATTTCCACGATACGCACTTTACCGAAACGATACGCACTTTACATACACGCGGTACGTCCTTTACATACACGCGACCCGCACATCACATACACGACGCGAACACAATACGCTAACGCTAATTATCGCGGCGAGCTTCGCTCGCCCGCGAGGGTGCTCGGGCCCTCCTGAGTCCCGTATACCGCCTCATACAATCTCGACTCGAACCGCGGACGATCCCGCGGGTGTCCGCGCCAAATCCCGCGACTCCTCGCGCCGACGGTGATTTCACGGCCCCGCGCCAATCCCGCCGATTTCACGGTCCCACAACTCGCTCGTCGGTTTTCTCACGGGCCCGAGCACTTACACGCAACACTGGCTCGCCCGAGTGCCATCCAAAATACCTTGCCACTCGGAACGAGGATTTTCCGAACTTTATGCGATCGCGACTTTACTCGCGACCGACGCACACATCACGACAACCCAACGCACACATAAAACGGACACGCCACACGACTGTCGGCCGGGACGGTATTTCCGGGGGGAAGGCCTAACTGATCTCACTTACGTGAAGATCCGCTCTCGGTGAGGCCCCGGCAGGAACACAATACTTTCCCCCTCGAGGTACTTAGAGCGCGAGGTAACGAAGGCGCTCGGTTTTTCGGCGAGAGGTATTTTAAATTCCGAGGTAATTACTACGCGACGGGGCCAGCACTTCGAGCAAATCTTCCACCGCGCGGGGACGCCAGAAGGGTGACCTTACATAAACTGCACGATGTCCTCTCGGGTCCGGGCCTCTCGGGATTCGGGAGATGCGTTCCCGCTGTTGGCTGGCACGACAGTGCGGAAACGACGGTCCGCCGGGAACATGTCGGCTCTCCGCGCCTGCGCCTATGGGCCCGCGGGCGTCCGCCAATCACAGCGCGCTCCCTTATGCCCAGCGCCGCTCCTTCCTACGGCGCGGTGGGAACTAGGCCCGCTTCAGCGCGGCCTTTTTCAATCCGGCTGTCCAGGCCGCGATTGATTAAGTCGGCTTCGCGTGAACCAAGCTGGCCGGGCTATGGTCACGCTCGCCGTCGATCCTCTGGGATGTCGGCCACAGGGTTGTGCACATTCCCCCAGGCCGTTCTCGGCGCCCTGGCCTTCGTGGCACCACGTCCTGTCATCCCCCGGGATTCGTCGCCTCTCGAGCGCAGCGGCGGTGGAGCGAGGGGCCGCTTCTCCCACTGCGGCGCGGGGCCCTGCGCCTGCGGGGAGGTCCGGACACGACCCGAACGCCGACCGCGTCCCCCAGTTGCCTCCACGATGATCGCCTCCGTATATCCCTCGTGGCGACTCATGGTCGTTACAAAGTGCTTCAAGTCACCACCGGCAATCCCCTTAAAGAAAGCTTAACAACTAATAATTAACGCAATGGCCCTCCCCCTCGCGCCCAGCGAGGACGCACCCCCGAATTCCCCTCGGCCGAGCCCGTCCGGGCGGAGGACGCGACTTGTCACGTCACACAGTAGATTTTTTTAAGTGCGTAAATATGATTGAAAAATTATCCAAATTATGGAATTAATTTTTCATAAAAACTAAAAATTATTTATTTAAGTTTGGCGGAACGGAGAAATCTAATTTTATTCACAATATAAAATTTCTATAAAATCTGTCTCTACCCCTTTGAATAATTTTTTAATATTATGTTAGAAGATAGAATATTTCCAAAAGTTGCAATTTTAATAATGTGCTATATAAATATATATAGTCCATAAAATATTGTTGCGCTCGCCGCAGTTCGAGATCGCGTCACTACACCCACTCACTCACTCACTCGCGCAACCGGCACTCGCGGGCAATGAAGAGACACAATATAAGATGGTAAAGACTCGTTTTAATAGAACACACGAAATACTACAGAGATTCGAGCTGTCACGTTCGCACGAAGTCCGTCGCTCGAAAACAAACAACAACAGAACATCACAGGAAAATCAATAAATCCATATCAGCTGGTCGTCAGGGACGATTCTCAACTCGCCGCTAGCACGGGCGCATACCGGGCGTCTCGGACAGACTCGCACGGGCGCAACACTGCCCCCCCCCCTTCTTCTCGATTGTCGTCCCGACAATCAGGGAGGGCAGTTTCCAAGCGGTTCCTCTTTTTCCGCAGGCTCCAGGACTCCGAAACGATCCCCGCCCATTTCCGAGCTGTTGCTACGGGTTTCAGGCTTCGCTTCCTTTGTCCAACCCGCAATTTCCCGTCCTATCTTATAAGACGAACTCGCAGGAACCCGCTTCCATTGCCCCGACGTTGACTTCCTCGTCGCCGTATCCCACTTCGTCGTCGACGTCACTCTTCCAGTCTTCGGACAAGGGGGGGGGAAATTTCCTGAGGACCCAACGTCATTTTGACTCCCCAAGTCCCTGCCTCGGCATTTGCCCAAGTCCCTCGGGAAACCTCAATCGAAAACCGAGGGAGAGGCAGTCTTCAGTTAGCTTTCTTCCGAGAAGATGTAGCTAAAACTCAATTCCTTGATGATGGATTCTCCTTCCTTGAAACTCTCCCTTAAACAAAACAAATAACGTATGCAGTAACTTTTAACAAAATAATAAGTCTTTTCTATGCATAAATTCCCTTCAATAGATTACGAAGTTCCGATTTACTAACAACTTCCTACCGACCTCTCCGAAAAAGGAGCTAATCTGTCTGCATGTACTACCTTCTTTTTGTGTCGAGGTGTCTTCTGAATACAATACACTACATCACTTAATCTTTTCACAATTTGAAAAGGGCCTTCCCAATTTCTTTGCAATTTTGGAGCTTTCCCTATCTCTCTACGAGGATTATATAACCATACTTTTTGAGACTCCTGAAAAAGATTCTTTCTAGCTCTTTGATCATACCAGTTCTTTACTTTAGAAGACTTAATTTCCAACTTTTCCCTAACCTCGGAATGAATATCCTCTAATTTTTTTCTTAGTCTCCCGATAAAACTTCCTTCTAACTTATGTTTCTCCTCTCCGGGAGGATTTCCTCGCAATAAGTCCAAAGGTAATCTAAGATCTCGGGCAAAATACATTTCTGCAGGAGTAACGCCTGTGACCTCATGTTTCGAAGACCTATACGCTAAAAGAAATAAGGGAATCCACCGATCCCAATCTCTCTGATTTTCGGAGACGTATTTGGCTAGATAATTGGTTATCGTTTGATGCTGCCTCTCAACCTGTCCGTCGGATTGTGGATGCAATGCAGTAGTCCTTGTCTTTTTAATTCCAAAGAGTTCCATTACTTTCGCAGAAAGCTTTGACTCAAAATTCCTCCCTTGGTCCGTATGGACTTCCAAGGGAACCCCATGCCTGGAGACAAATTGATTAACAAAGGCTTCAGCCACTATTTTCGTTCTAATACTCCTCAAAGGGAAAGCTTCTACCCACTTGGTGAAACAATCCACAATAACCAACAAATATTTATTACCCGATTTTGTCAAAGGGAGAGGACCAAGTATGTCCATTTGAACTCTTTCGAAAGGAACCCCAACATTGTAAATTTGTAGTGGGGATTTTCCTTTTCCCGAAGGGCCCTTTTTAGAAACACAGATCTCGCAAGACTTACACCAATCCTCTACGTCTCGCTTACAAGTGGCCCAATAAAATCGCTTTCGGATTTTCTCAAGGGTTTTATTAACCCCAAAATGACCACCTGACGAAGAATCGTGCGCCTCTTCCAAAACCTGTTTAATTCGTTTCCGGGAGACTACGAGCTGGTAAATCCAAGACTTTAAATTAGGAGCCTCCCATCTTTTATAGAGGACACCATCCCTCAAAATAAGAGCGTCCCAATAAGAAAGATAAATCCGAGCTGAAATATCTCTCGCAGAAACCTCAGTATGGGATGGGCGTATTCCTGACTCCTTGCCCCGATAAATCGTCGCAATACTAAGATCCTCTAGTTGGTCTTTCCTCCATTCGTCCAAAGTTTCTCCTTTTAGAATTATACGCGCGATTGTTTTCGGCTCCCCAGCATTATTTCTTGCTACCCTCTCACAAAAAGTACAGTTATCTTCTTCACACTGACGCCTGGAAAGACCATCGGCGTTTCCGTGTGAAAGACCTTTACGATAAATTATTTCAAAATCGTACTGTTGGAGCCTTTCCAGCCAACGAGCTAATTGTCCTTCCAAATCTTTGAAGGACATGAGCCATCTAAGAGAGGCATGATCCGAACGAATAATAAACTTGCGTCCCAAAAGATAATACCGAAAAGATTTAACCGAATCTACTATCGCTAGCAATTCTCGACGAGTTACACAATAATTCCTTTCCGTCTTGCTCAGCACGCGACTAAAGTACGCAATGACTTTCTCCAATCCTTCCTGTCTTTGAGACAATACTGCACCGATTCCAATGTTGGAGGCGTCTGTGTCTAGCACGAACTCACCCTCCCCTTTTGGAAATGAAAGTACAAGGGAGGACGTTAACACTTGTTTCAAACTTTCAAACGAATTCTGACATTCTTCTCCCCAAATAAACTTTACTTGATTCCCGGTTAACGTGAAAAGGGGTTTTGCCAAAGAAGAGAAGCCTCTAACAAACTTCCGGTAGTAAGAACAAAAACCAAGAAAACTGCGCAACTGCCTTTTGGTATGAGGGACCGGCCAATCTTTCACAGCAGAAATCTTATCGGGATCTGTCGCGACGCCCTCTGCCGAAACCACATGTCCCAAATATTTTACTTTATTTCCAAAAAGTACACATTTTTTAGGATTAATTTTCAGATTAGCTAAACGTAATTCAGAAAATACTTTTCTTAAATTTTCTAACATCTCTTCGAAACTTTTACCAAAAATAATAACGTCATCCAGATAAGTCAAACAAATCTTTGATAACTTCTGTAGAATTTTTTTCATTAATCGTTCAAAGGTGGCAGGAGCGTTACAAAGACCAAACGGCATCACAATAAACTGCTATAATCCATTTCCAATAGAAAAAGCCGTTTTTTTCGCGGTCTTCCGGGCGGATCTTAATTTGCCAATACCCGTTTTTAAGATCAAGAGTAGAAAACCAACTATTGCCTGACAACTGATCAAGAATATCGTCTATTCTGGACATGGGAAAAGAATCCTTCCTGGTAACTTCATTCACTTTCCGAAAATCGATACAAAAACGAATTGATCCATCTTTTTTCTTAACCAACACAACTGGCGAAACCCAAGGGCTACGTGATTCCTCTATCACACCCTGCTCTCTCATTTCTTCGATAATCCGATCAACCTCCCCCCTCATTCGGATAGGAATACGACGGGGAGTTTGTTTAATTGGGGTAGAGTCCTTCAGATTAATTTCATGATTAACAATTCCACAGTTCCCTGCAACAATTTTTTCCGAAAAGACGTCCTGGAATTCATTTAAAAATTCAGCAAAAGCTTTCTTCTGTTCTTTACTCAGATTTTTAGAATCTCTTTCGAAAAGCTCTTTTAAAAAGGAAGGGACTATTTCAGAAGAACCTTCTATCCGAGAACAATTCAAAACCTTTCCGACATCCCGCCTTGATTTTCCAAAAACCGAATCAAAGATTCCATCTAGGTTAACAATTTTCAAGAAATCTCCACCCAATAGACATTCATCGCTAATTTCCGCTACGTACATAGAAATCTTTTCAGAGAATTCTCCAATTTGAACTCTCACCTTGACCTTAGACTCAACTTGAACTCTCTCTCCCGTAGGATAGCGAAGAAAACAATTTCCGACCTGAGTCTCCTCATCAAACTCTCCAAGGAACTTTTTATTTACGATAGAGACATCGGAACCCGTATCAACTTTAAAGAAACAATCCCTCCCATTTAATTTGCCCTTATAACAAAAATCACAAGAATTGTACTTATTACTAATAGAACGAATCACAACGTTCGGGGCTTTAACTGCGCAGGTTACTCTCCCCCCGCCGAGAGCAACTAATCCGCGTTTCCCTTTTCCGTGTTCCCGGGGCACTCGGCCCGGAAATGCCCGACTTTTCCACAAAGCCAGCACTCTTTGGCAGTGGCGCGGTAACGGTTATTGCGGTAACTGCGACCGTTTTCCTCCTTCTTCTCCTCTCCCTTTTCGTCGCTCCCGTTTTGCAGCGCGGGCTTTTTATTCCCTTTTTCAAAATTTTCCTTTCTCTTTCCGAACCCCCCAGAATTCTCTCCGTAAATTATTTTAACGGCTTTCGCCCTCTCAACCGCTAATTTTAAGGAAGTCACGCCCTCTAACTGAAGGGTCCTTTTCACAAATCCGTCCGTTAATGCCGAGATAAATTGCGCACACGCAATTTTATCACGAATCGCAAAGGGACATTCGGGATACGCTAAACGTACAAGCCTTTCTAATTCGGAACCGAGAGACGCATAATCCTCTCCGAATTTCTGTTTCCGGTTTGTAAAAATAGAATAATAATTTTGAAAGAGGTGCCCCTCCCCGAAACGCAACTCTAACTTTGATTTTAATTCTGCGTACTCTAAATTATCGACATCCTCGACCGAATCTAAAACCGAGCGCGCTTTTCCCCTCAGACACGAGGCCAATGCGATGGTCTTTGACTCGTCACTCCATTGATTCGCACGCGCAATTATGTCAAATTGCGAGAAAAATTCCCGCAACGGAACCGACCCATCGTAGACATCGGGCTTGAGCTTGTAACCAAGCTCCGTGCGCGCGACGCTCTCGCCCGAGTTAGTTCGCGCCTCGCTCACTCCCGGATACACGAGATGGGACGCCGGACCCAAGCGCGAATCACTCGCCCCGGGAAGTTCACAACGCGTCCCCGCATCACCGATATCCCCAGACGCTCTATTAATGGAGGGACTTAGCTGGATTTCCCGTCGAAGTTGGAGTAGCTCCTCATCCCGACGCAGCAGCTCCGCCGCATGAATCGCCTCCCTCTGCGCCTGCTCCTCTCGCATCGCCCGCATCTCCAGGAGAACCGCCTGAAGAGTCTCCGCTTGGGTCACGGGCTGCGGGGCTCCCGCTGAAGGAGTCGCGGCACGAGTCCTCTTCCTCGAAGGAGCCGCCGTCGTGGCTATCCCGCCTGTTTCCTGGCCGCTCATCTCTGCCGAAAACGATCGTCCGATCCCGGACGAGCCCCCAAAAATGTTGCGTTCGCCGCAGTTCGAGATCGCGTCACTACACCCACTCACTCACTCACTCGCGCAACCGGCACTCGCGGGCAATGAAGAGACACAATATAAGATGGTAAAGACTCGTTTTAATAGAACACACGAAATACTACAGAGATTCGAGCTGTCACGTTCGCACGAAGTCCGTCGCTCGAAAACAAACAACAACAGAACATCACAGGAAAATCAATAAATCCATATCAGCTGATCGTCAGGGACGATTCTCAACTCGCCGCTAGCACGGGCGCATACCGGGCGTCTCGGACAGACTCGCACGGGCGCAACAATATGTACTACAAAGAATCTAATTAAGGTTTGATTCTTTTGGATGAAGCCGAATGAAGCTTTTTCTACTCAATAATGTATACTAATTACACAATAAAAAGTAATAGTTACATTTCATTAAATTTCTCTAAACATACAAGAATTAAAATAAAACACATAACGTAAACTGAAAAAACGTAATTTAACCTTTTAAACAAACACAAAAATATTGCAATTGCAAAGATATACTTTTATAATTATGTAGACACAATATAATTTTCCACTAACTAATTGTTCTGAGAAACTGTTATTACGGGCTTTGTTATAACACCATCATAATATTTTACCAGCCTTATTATGATATAATCTGCATTATACAAGCATAAGTAATACTTTTATTTTATTTATTTAAAAAATATTAATTTTTTCTAGTTTTGTCCAGCTAAATTTGCATTTCATCTGACTGTGCGTCATAATAATTTTATTAAAATCTTCGGAGGACGACCAAGCCTGCGTTCGTTTTCTTCCACTGGGAACATATACTATATTAACAATCTATAATATACGTACCCTATATATTTTTAGTATAGTACATGCTCCCAGTGGGAGAAATTGGGAAAAAACGAATGCAAGGCAAAACCCGTCAAAACTGCCGAAAAAAATTTTTTACTTTTAGGGATGGCACTTCGAAGGGCTGTAACTTTTGAAATATTGGTCGGAGCGCTTCGGGCCCTCATAGTTTTCGATAGAACTCCTCGGAGGGCGACCAGAACTCCCTCCAGAACTCCGCTAGTCATTTGTTAATTTTAGGGGTGGCACTTTGAAGGGCTCTAACTTTTGAAATATCGGTCGGAGCGCTTCGGGCCCTCATAGTTTTCAATAGAACTCCTCAGGGGGCCACCAGAACTCCAGCCGGAACTGCCGATTTCCGAAAAAAAAATTACTCCTCGGGACTTAGGAAATTTTCGAGGTGCGCACTTTGAAGGGCTGTAACTTTTGAAATATTGGTCGGATCGTTTCGGACCCTAATAGTTTTCGATAGAACTCTTCGGGGAGCCAACAGAATTCCCGCGAGAACTCCGGAAAAAATTTTTTAATTTTAGGGTGCGCACTTTTAAGGGCTGTAACTTTTGAAATATTGGTCGGATTGTTTCGGACCCTAATAGTTTTCGATAGAACTCTTCGGGGGGCCAACAGAACTCCCGCGAGAACTGCCGATTTCCGGAAAAAAAAAATTACCCCTCGGGACTTAAAAAATTTTCGAGGTGTGGCACTTCGAAGGGCTGTAACTTTTGAAATATTGGTCGTAGCGCTATAAAACCTTTAGGGAACTCTAGAATTCATCGAAATCTATCCGGAACTACCATAAAAAATTCATTTTTTCAAAAATGGAGGGCGCCGTGAAGTTAGCCCCCCCATTTTTAAAATGGTGTTTTCACCACTTTAAATGACGGAACTCTTTTTAAAAACTACAGAGAACTCTAGAACTCTTTCTGGAGAATCCAGAACTCTAATAAAAATTTCCGAATTTTGAAAAAGGGGGGCCAACTTCACAGACATATATATTGACGAGTAGCGAAAGGAAGACGAGGAATGTACTACGCGACGAACAAAATTATAACAACGGTATTTATGCATAAAAGGGGCACACACACACACACACACACACACACACACACACACACACACACACACACGCGCGCGCGCGCGCGCGGGGGGTGCAAGGGAGGGCCAATAATCAAGCGTCTTAATTCAAGCAGTCAGGTATCACGCTGGGAGTTTGTTTAGTTATATAATGGGGAGGAAGGGGCTCCGCCGCAGGCCAGCTGTATTAGTTATTCCTGGGATTGACTAGTCAAAGTCCGAAGTGATTTTTCTTAGTTTCTAACTTTGACCAGCTATATTAGTTATTCCTAGGATTGACTAGTCAAAAGCCGAAACGCAAAACTTATTTCGGGCTTTGACCAAGACGCTTGGTCGTTCGCCAGAATTAAACAGTTAATCCTAGGAATGTCCGCATTTCGGGCTTTGACCATAACATAAATACAAATTTTTTATATAATTTTTTGATAATAATAATTATATTCTTTAAATATATATATATATAATAATTGTCAAACAAATTGTCTTGAAAATTGATTTCTTTTATCTTGAAACTTTAAATAATAACTCACAATCTTTAATTCTTTTTTTAAAGAAAGGTAGGCTCAAACAATTCGTTAAACAAAAGGAATTAGCTTAAATTATACATAAAATATACCTGAGAAGCATTTTGGGATAAAACGTTTGTTTTGAAGACATAAAATATTTATATATATATATATATATATATATATATATATATATATATATATATAATAAGAGTGTTGGGGTAGAATGTTTAATTTAAAGACATTTCCATCAAGTACACGGATTGTATAATTTGAGGACAATCTCCAATCCATGTCTTTGTTCAAAAAGTTTCAAAATATACAATGACTACAAGATTGCTAATATTATTTTGTTTATTGCTCTATAAATAAAATCTTCAATTACATATCGTTTGTTGTTGTCGCTTCAGCATTAATTAAACAAATAAAAATAAGATGCTTCAAAATGTACTATTATATTCAGATATATTTTACTACTCCGTATAAGTATGTTTTTTTCAAAACAGTTTGAGAACATTTACATCAATAATTTTTATGTTCTGAATAGGGATGTGCCGGATATCCGACAAGTATCCGGTATCCGGCCTATCCGGCCCTTCTATTACCATCCGGCCGGATAGCCGGATAGCATTAGCATCCGGCAATATATCCGGCCGAAATTTTCAGAGTGCTCTGGGAACAAAAATAAACTTATCATTTTTTAATTTTTATTAGCTTAGCTCTTTAATGTACGATCTTTCCGAAGGTTTATTTTCAACTAGAGACTTTAGAAAGTCTCTAGGAGAGAGAGGCGCCAACTAGTTACGTGACAGTGACTCAGACTTGATGTCAGCCAATCGACAATCAGAGGATGTTATCACGTGACCTGTTGGCGCCTTGGCGCCTCTCTCTCTCTCTCTCTCTCTCTCTCTCTCTCTCTCTCTCTCTCTCTCTCTCCCCTAGAGGTTCTATGTTCAACGCTTGGCTCGTGCCTCGTGCTTATTATTATATGGAGAAAATAGTAATATTAATATAGCGATGTGAAGATGTGATTAGTGACTGCTGTAAGCTACGTGGTGCGGTGTGAATGCTTTGAAAACTGAAGACATTGTAAATTTTATGGTCGATTATTTATTAAATTATAATATACAATGGCACAAGGAAAATCCAACGTATGGAAATTTTTTAAAGTATGTATTGAGGATGAAAAAAAAGCTGAATGTTCTCTTTGCGAATCTACATCTACGTCACAAAAGCTAATTATAAGAGGAAAAACGCCTAAATTATTTTCTACAAAACCTTTATGGAATCACTTAAAAAGTAAACACCCGTTGGCAATGAAAACCTTAGATAGAGAAATAAATGCCAATAAGGATGAAGATGATCCACCGACTCCTGGTCCTTTATCTACAACGACTACAACAATAACCTCAAAATCAGAACCTCATCAGATACAGCCTACTTTGCAGTCTGTCTATGAGAAAAAAAAATGTGGTCTTTGGATGATCCAAGATCAATGAATATAACTAAAAAGATATGTATGTTATATTTTTAATTTTTATATTTATTTTAGAGAATCATTATGTATTTCATTGTAAATAAATATTTATGCTAATTCGTAGTCTAGTAACGTGTAACGTCAAGTCAAAGCATAAGCATCGTAAGATTCGTAAGCATTGTCAAATCAAAGTTATCTTTAGTATTCATCTTGAGAAATACAAGTTTATATTTTATTATAATAATGTAAATATGCGAACATATGCGTTTGTTCAATGAAAAGAATTGTTATTGTTAGTATTGTTACTTTGCTTTGATTGTGACTTAACTTTGCGACCGATCGACGCAATGCCGTTGCGCCGCGCGAATTGGTCGCCACGCGTGCGACTAGAACGCGTGGACGCGCCGCAAAGAAGGCGACAGGAGCGACGGCAAGCCGCCGTTACCACGGTGGCAGTGTACGAGGGGCCGAGGGGCTGGCCAGCCATCGCGGAGAGAATCGCGATAAACCTGGCGGAGGAGCGCGCGAGGTTTCAGCGGGAGCGCGCGGCGAACATCGCGGAGGCGATGCGATTGAGCTGGCCTTAGGACACCTGCGTTATTCTTTGACAGATGTACCGCCCCAGTCAAACTCCCCGCCTGGCAGTGTCCTCGAATCGGATCACGCGGGAGTATTAACGGCGATCGGCCGCGAGGCCTCACGCCACTCTGACACGCTTGGCTCTAGAACACCGTGACCGCCGGGGCACGAAGCCCTCGGGGCACGCGCTCCGCCTAACCGAGTAAGTAAGGAAACGATGAAAGTAGTGGTATTTCACCGGCGATGTTGCCATCTCCCACTTATGCTACACCTCTCATGTCTCCTTACAGTGCCAGACTAGAGTCAAGCTCAACAGGGTCTTCTTTCCCCGTGAGAGGACGCCCGAAGGGGAATGTGGCGACAGACCCTCGGATGACTTTGAGTCACCAGCGTCAGGGGATGAGTCGGAGCTTTAAGCGCTCCGCGGATGCAGGTAGGAGACGGAAGGATGGCCGCATAAAGTCAATGCAAAGAGGACAATTTATTTTTTGTTTAACCGCGGCAATAAAAGTTTATGTTTCTTTCGCGAGAGTCAGACGGACTCTGCCCCGTTGGGCACGTAGTTATAAGATAGACTAAGATATAAATATATAGGAACAACCGACACGCCTAATGGGCATCAATTAAATACGCGCCGATTCAAAGGTATGAAGTTTTTTTTGGTTCCCACGCAAGAAAGAATATTATTTTCAACGCGCGATGGAATCGGCGAAAATTCGCGACAACTTTGGGAACCACAACAATCTCCAGGAATAAGTCACAGAAATCAACTGAGTGACACCTGGTAGAGACACGTATAGGGTCGGCGTCGTGATAGAGTCACGCGGTAAGAAACTGGCGACGCGAGCGACTTCTCCGAGGAAAGGTACCTGGGGACGGATGGGCGATACCCGGTACACGCGAAAATCAGGTCGGCGTCGTAGTAGGGACGCGGAGGAGCAAAATCGAAACGTAAGAGACTTCTCCGAGGAAAGGTACCTGGGGACGGACAGGCGATACCCGGTACACGCGAAAATCGGGTCGGCGTCGTAGTAGAGACGCGCGTTCGGAAACTCGACACGTGGACGACTTCCCCGAGGAAAGTCGAGGAATTTCGAGACAAAGACACCTGGTGCACACCACCACAGGGTCGGCGCCAAAGAATGAGCGACTGTAGGCGAATTTGGTTGCCGGGCGTAACTCCGGCTTCGCCAATTGGCGTAAGAGAGGCCGAGTCGACCCCGACAGGGATCCGGAGTGCGGAAAATGAACGGACACTGCTCGTTTCACGTCACATATAAAACGGCACTTTATTTGTAATGTACAGTTTCGCCGAGGGCCTTTACAGAATGAGGCGCGGCGTGGAGTAGAGTACGGAATGCACCTCTCGCTGTCAGCGAGGGTGAAAATGCAGACGCTCGGAGGCGTGAAATTCGTCACCGCACTGTGAGAGCGGATCGAAGGTGCGATTGGCGCGGTTGCGAGTGTCTACGCGACACTTTGCTGAGTGCACTGACGGCACGATTACTGCAGCGCGGATGCACGACGGGGCGTAAGTCCGCGTGAACCGCCACTTGCGAGATTCACGAATGCACGACGGCGAGACCGCGTGAATCGGAGTAGAGAACGATACGGGTGCAAGTCGGCAAGAGGACCGCTTGAAACGCTCGATTTTCTTCTACTGAGGAGCCGGAGCTCTCGCGGGCCCGTTTCCGGAGCATTCCGTGACGCGACAATTGTAAGGGCCAATAGGCGCGTTTCGTAGGATCACGGGATCCTCGCATGTCCGGATCGATAACGCGACGCGAGAGACGGCGCGGTCAGGGGTGACGCGGGGGAGCGGCGCGAAGTCGCCTCGTTCAGGGGGCGGCTCAGGGATGGCGGCAGCGGTATCGATCGCGGTGATCGATCGCGGTGAAAATCCTGAACAAGCGACCATGCGAATTCTTGCGATGCGAGCGAGTTCACCGAGAAGAAGCGGTATATACGCAACAAGCGTAACTCGGCAATAGCGTAAATCGGCTCGGCGTCGTAATCGGAATGCGCGAACGGGAGTTGGCGACACGAACGACTTCCCCGAGGAGAGTCGCGAGATTCACGGTGAATGACACCTGGGAGACGCGATAATAACGTCGGCGACGTACGCGGTACACGCGGTGAGGAAATCGCCACGTGGACGACTTCCCCGAGGAAAAGGGTATGGAACGGGCGTAGGCGAACCTGGGGCGAACGTCCATAGGGTCGGCGCCAAAGAGCGAATAAGAGAACGCGAAATCGACACGCGGACATCCTCTACGAGAACAGAGCATAGAGGGAGGTCCACCAGGTCCTGGGGACGACGGCCAGAGGGTCGGCGTCAACGGCCGAAGACATCGACACCACACGGACGTCATCTACGGGGAAAGGGCACGAAAACGACGTGAGAATCGTTCCCCGAGGCGTGCGCGGAGGTCGGCGTCGTCGGCACGCAAAAACGGCGCGCCACGACAACCTGGTGCAGCGGCACCAGCCGAGGAGGATCCCCACATCGGGATTAAGTCGACAGATTCCCCTCCAATAGCGGAAAACGCCCCACTCAGGGAGAGCGCGACCAATGGGCGACCGCGGTAACGCGAAAGTGGGGAAATAAAGAGTAGTGGGGGTAACGGCAAAGGTAGGGAGCCGAAGAGAGACCCACGACTCGAGGCAGTCTCTCGAATGAAACGGTAGCGCATACACGTATCTCCGTAAGTGTCTCGCGAACGTGAACTTAGTCTCAGGCGCGATCGACCGGTGTGCGGTAATAGTTGCTCGCTAGATATAACAATCGGGAACGCCCGCGAACAGCGTTACTTCTCGTTTAACGATAACGAGCGGTCCTGCGTGGCCACGAATTAAAGTGATTGTAAGCCGTTAGGCGTGAGCGACTTGTGCTCATTCACATCTGTCAATAACTTGGTGCATCGACGACTGAAATAAAGGAGAATTGTTATTTGGAATTCATCTGCTACAATTATTATAAATACTTACCTTCTACTTACCTTGTCCATTGGCGATGATCCCACGAAGTCCAGCGTTGATCTCGGTATGCGAATAGGCGAGAATCCGGGAAGTCAGCAGCGGCGGCGATCCATCACGAGGCGGAAACCTGAAAAGAGAAGAGTATTAGTATAATTATAATAAAGATAGAATTTCACGCGATCCCTCGAAGTCTCAATCCATCGAAGTTCCGCGTTGCTCCTGGTATGCGGTAAGGCGAGGATCCTGGATGCAGCAGCGGCAATCAGCAATCCCAGCGGGAAACCTGAAACAATAGAAGGATTAATTATTAAAGTTAATAGCTTCGGAAACGAATAACACTCACCTTCTCGGTAGCATAGGAAAACCGAGTGGCGACCGTGCGTTAGAAGGACATCCAACGCGAATAGAGCTCCCATATACTACCGTCCGTTTACAACTTAACAATGACTTTACTTCCAATACAAACCGTTTTAAATTTGTCAGCCGTTTATTTTTGTTATATTTTAGGTGAAATAATAGCCCTTGATGCTGAAGCATTCGCATTAGTTGAGCGAAAAGGCTTTGAAAGATTAATAAAGTGTTTGGCACCACAGTATCCCCTACCTTGCAGAACATATTTTTCTGACAAAATTATGCCACAGCTGTATGAAAATTTGAAAACACGTATTCGTGAAAAATTAACTACTGCAACAAACATATCGTTCTCCACCGATATCTGGACTTGTTCAGCAAACAACGAGGCATTCATAAATCTGACAGCTCATTTCATAAGAAGTGATGATATGCAAAGAGAAATATACGTTCTCAGCGCGAAACACTTTCCTGGTAGCCATACTGGCGTCAATATCGGCCAAATATTAAATGATATAGTAGAAGAATGGCACATAAGTTCCAGTCAAATTCACCTGATTTTAAGGGATAATGCTTCTAATATGATTGTCGGAACTGGTATGTACTTTTAAAGTTTTAAATTTTACATTGAATTGAAGAATGTATTTTTTTAAGTAACTGATTCCTTGATTTGAAATTGTCGATATTACTTTAATTATATCATAAATCTTACAGGTATGTTAAGAGAGAATGTATGATGTTTTATTCACACTTTACAACTCGTGATCCACGATTGCATTTTTAAAAATCGAAATTTCGGTGAAATTTTGGGAAAATGTCGAAAAATTGTTGGACACTTTAGCCATTCTTCACTCGCTTGCTCGAAACTCAGTAGCATCCAAGAAAATTTGAAGTTGCCAGTTCATAAATTAATCCAGGATGTTACAACGCGATGGAACTCCACATTTTATATGTTGTCAAGTCTTCATGAACAACGACAAGCAGTAACTGCATATGCTGCGGAAAGAGATATACCAACTCTTACAGCTATGCAATGGAGTATGGTAGAAAATATTATACGCGTCCTCCAACCATTTGAGGAAATTACTAAAATAGCAAGTTCTGATTGCGAGACAATTGGATACGTTATTCCGGCAGTTGTTACTCTACACTCATATCTCTCAAAACGACAAAAGGATGCTGGAGTAGTGATGTTGAAGGAAGAGCTCAAGAAAGCGTTAGAAGAACGATTTTTTGATTCTTTAGGTATTGTAATGTTCATTACTCGAATAAGTTTACGATATTATTATAAATAAATAATTTCATTTTTTATTATTACGTAGAATTCGATATGAAGGATCAAAAATGTTTTGTACTGGCCACGGTACTAGATCCAAGATTCAAAACTAAGTTTTGATCAGATGAAAATAAGGCCAAAAAGTGGATCATTGATGAACTGCTTGAAACGAATAATAGAGCCACCGATGATTATGAAAACAATACACGCAGTTCTAATGTCACTAATGTCAGCCTTCTTCAAAAACAAGATATCATCAGTGAAACACACGACGACATCTGGAAGTGCTTCGATGACATAGTAAACAAATCAAAATCAGATAACGATAATACTGATAACAGCAGTTTTGAGGATTCGTCAAGCAACACATCGTTTCAAAGACAGCCGAGTGATAGGAGTAAAAAGAAAATTGCAGTTTACAATGCCGAGTTAACGAAATACCTGACGCTACCTTTGTCACCAAGAAATGAGGATCCCTTAACATGGTGGAAAACTCATGTTTTAGAATATCCTAACCTCAAAACTTTGGTTTTGAAATACTTGAGTGCCCCACCTTCTTCCGTGCATTCAGAAAGACTTTTTAGCGCAGGAAAATTGGTTTATTCTGATAATCGAAATAGATTGTCACCGCAAAACGCTGAAATGTTATTGTTTATCATGATATATAAAATTATCATGATTATAAAATTTGATAATATTAAACTATAATTACTGAGTAATGAAAGTGTTGAAAGTTGAAATTAGTATTAAAAAAAAGAATAAAAAGACTCTATAAATCAGACAATAAATATTAAATGAATCTTACTTTTCAATGTTTTCATTGTTTTTTTTTTTTTGTTTGTCACTCAGCGATGCGAATCTCTCAATTTTCAATAATATTCAACTTTAACATTAATAATTTTATTCACTCAGTATTGTCTATGTCGTTAGTATTGTTACTATTTATTAGTTCCAAAAAATCAATTTTTTAAATTAGTACTGGATATCCGGTATCCGGCCGGATAATTAAGATCCCGGATATCCGGTAAATATCCGGTATCCGGTTTCACGTTATTACCGGATATCCGATATCCGGTATCCGGCAATTTCACTATCCGGCACATCCCTACTCAGTATTGTCTATGTCGTTAGTATTGTTACTATTTATTAGTTCCAAAAAATCAATTTTTTTAATTAGTACTGGATATCCGGTATCCGGCCGGATAATTAAGATCCCGGATATCCGGTAAATATCCGGTATCCGGTTTCACGTTATTACCGGATATCCGATATCCGGTATCCGGCAATTTCACTATCCGGCACATCCCTAGTTCTGAACCAGTAATAATACTCAAATCAGTTATTATTAAGTAAAAAGCATTTAATAAATATATAAGTAAAACTATATAAGTAAAAGATACTGAACATATAGTTTGGGGACATATGCTGTGATGGCAGCACCATCCAGTCACAATCATATAAACTTAAAGCCCCAAAGTATACGTATCATATAAAAATAAAACTGTTCCCAAAGTATGCGATGAACCTTAAGATTTTTTGAGACCAGTCCCCAAAGTATCAAAATGTCCTGAAAATATACACACGCTCGAAAAAATGTCTTCAATATGTACATTGTGCATATATATATATACATATATATATACATATATATATATATATATATATACGTATATATATATATATATATATATATATATATATATATATGTGTAATGTTTGTGACTTAGGATGTCTCCTGAAACCTGCGATTATGTTTTGTCGCATATTGAGCCAAGGCTACAAAGGACAAAAAGTGGAACACCAATGATTTCTCCACGCACACAATTTCTATTGGCATTATGGAGACTAGGTACTCCAGATTCTTTTAGGTAAGTTATTGTAATTTTCTGCAATGATTATGTTTGGTAGATAAACTTTTATTTTCATTTTCATGCTGTTGTTACGTCCTGTTGACTCCACGATTTCTTTCTTTCGTGGAATCACCCATTTCACCACACGAAACATACGGAAACCATAAAATAGCGGTTATCAATTGACGAAGCGGATGCACTCCAACTGTCATCGCTCATTAAATAAGAAATGACGAAACCTTCCAGAAGACTCGAGCCTAATAAAATAGGCAAATTATAGACTTGTTTGTCGCATTCCATCTCAATTCCACGAAATGAACCACGAAATTTCAATTATCTTGAAATAGGGCGCAATAAATTAATAACGCCATAAGGATCTGGGTGACCTCTCGGGTCACGGATGGGCTAATCTCACGCTTTTCCGTGAAACGCAGATTTGACCTAAGGCCCACGCCTCGCGGCGATTGATAAAGTTAAGCCTCTGGAAGGGACTGTCAAAGGGCAAGATGATAACGTACTCGCCAATGAATAGCCGCTAATTAGAAATTGCTCATAGGCAATGACGATTTTTGGGGAAACTCGCCACGAGATAGGCGGAAAATTGAAACCTACGTCACGATCAGAAGAGAACTCCACCCAATCAAATCGGGTTAAAACATAATCCCGCCTCCTTAATTTTGTATAAAAATCGCGACTTTGCGCACTTGGAGTCACTTCTGATCCAGTCCGAGACGTTTGAAATTATATTTACTAGCCGTACTTGTCAATTATCATCCAGCTGTATTCCTCAAGTGAAACCAGATTTCTGGCGCGTCGCGAGTCGATTCTGTGCGCGTCAAGACACATCACAGAACCGAGCCAAACCTACCTCAGGAAGAATCCGCCACAGTCACCTCAAAGACTCCCCGATCACAGCCGTCAACAGTAAGTCCGAGATACCCGCTCGATTATCTACATACATCCTATACATATATATATATATATATATATATATATATATATATATATATGTGTAAATACCATACACGAGAACACATATATATATAAATATATATATATATTGTGACGTTGCGGCTCGCCGCACCGTCGCGGCGCCCCGCCGCCGTCACAAGGCGCGGAATTTCGCGCCCAGGGACGGACCAGGGAGGCAACGACGAGATCTCCAGGGGTCGTATTTAATCGCGTTTCCGCATTCTGATTACCTTCTTTTGTTTTTATGCAATGTAATACGCGCGGCACCTCACCCACACCACGGCACACCTTCGAGGGAGTAAGCGGCGAAGGAAATCAAGGACGATTGATAAGCGAGGAGGGGTGGCAAACACGGAAGCAGCAGAGATCACGGGCTGGCGAGAGCAACGCGGCAGGCGTGCGGCACGAGAGGCAGCGACGGACGAGGCCGCTCATAGCGGGGCCCCAGACGCCTGGGTAAAACCCGGCTACAGCATCTCCGAGAAACATCGACCTACGGGGTGACTGATCACCGCCCCAGGGTCAAACCGGAGGCACACCGGCGCGAACCGGGTTCCGTCCGCTGCTAAGGACAAAATTGAGGAGTCGTACGCCGCCGAGGGACCGTTGCACGCCCCCGAAGGATCTCGTATCGACAGCCCTGCGCCGGGACACCGCGGGCTGGCAAGCTCGCGCCCGATTGGCTCGCGCGCCCCTCAGGGAGGGGTACCGTATCGATTCCGCGATCGAGCGGATTTAGCGTTTCACTCTCTGGTCGTCCGTCGGCGAGATCACCCGTTTCGCGTAGATACGCGATAGCCACCCCGAGTCGGGGATATCGAATTTCTTGTCGGATCGAGGACCGTTGGTCGAAGGTGACGGCGAGGAACCAGGAGGAGGCGTATCGCCGGTGAGGTTGCCCGTTATTCTCTCAATGTAAAGCCACGACACCGCCCTCCGGTGCACGCTCTCGCTCGGGATAACGCATGTGAGATCGAGGGTAATTTCGCGATCGATAACGAGAGCGAAGGGCCTCGGGATGGTCTCGTGGCCGCGGAACCGTAGTACAAGCGTTACGGCGAACCCCTGGAGATCGTGATAGGCGCGTTAATGAGTTCGATATCGCGAGTGTATTGCGTCGTCCTCGCGACCTTGGTGTACGGCCGCATACGGGCCGGTACTTCGTAAATTGCGTTACCGTTTCTTCGCGTCGGGAAATTCTTGTGTTCTAGCGTCGGTTTTAGCGTATCGATTGTGTTCGAATTCCGGTATTACGAGTGGATAACTGCGTCGAGCTCCCATCGGGTCGATGGAGTAATTGCGTTAGATTGGCTCTCGCGTTGAGAAGCTTTCGTTCACAAGCCCCTTGCGTTTGGTATTATTTGCGTTACGTCCTATGGCGTCCCGCCCTGCTCGCGATAACCTCGGATTTTGCGTTAGAAATAGTACTCCTTGTATTGTCACAATCTCGGCGCCTCCGTGTGGCGCCCATTTAGAAAATTCTCGCGTAGATTAAGATAGCCTGGCGATAGAATTCTCGTACGGGCGTGGTGTTCACGCGCATCGAGCGTGGTGCATCACCAGTTCGCGACCTTTTCCGTTAACTTTCGCATCCCGCGTTATTATTATTATTATTACTATTAAGAGTCTGAGAACTGCGCGTTCCGTGCGCCTACAATAAGCTTTAATGACCGCGTTACAATTATTTCTGTTGAATTCTTGGTTGGTTATCGGCTTTATTTTGTGTTTAATCGAAGCCGGATGGATAAACGTTGTTACTTTCTCGACAACCAGCACTCAATAAATGTTATTTTCTTTGTTATCTGACTGAATTACAAATTTACGGTCACCCCGCCGGATATCGCGCTGCCCTCCATTAACCCCGCCCGTGATTAGGTCAAGCTAGCCGATTCCACGCACCTCCCCACACTTCGTTTTGCGTCTCGTTTAGGTTTTCGCGATTTCGTGGACGCGAATGTACGCGTCTGGCGCCCAACATTCGGAACATTTCGTGGAGTATCGGAGGTGCGAGGAAACCTCTGGAGAGGCCTACCATCCCGCTCTCCTTTATCCTTTTGATCCGACACACGTCCCGGAGCGGTCCGGGAGTGAAAAAGTCGTGACAAAATTTGGCGCCCAACGTGGGGCAGCCGAAAGATCGCCGAAAAGCACGTCAAGGGCTTGATACAGCGTTACGATATCTTCGTGCGGGTGACAAGATTTGGATGAATTATTTTTGTTTGTTCTGCCGAAATAAAGAAATGATCCTATCCTTTGGCTTCGACATTCTGTTATATATGCTATGTTTCTGATGCGATATTATTTGTGTCGTGCCGCATTATGTTTTGTCTAACCGTTTCTTTCAGGTTTAGTGTGAAAAATTATATGAAGTATTTGATTAGTAAATGTACTTGGGTGGGTTAATCGGCGAATCGGAGATAGTATTCGGTGCCGTGTAACGCGTCGGAATTTGGTGAAAGCGCGATCGCGATAACATCGGAATTCGGTGTTTACATCGAGCGGACGATCGCGTCAGAAAAACTGTTTGCCTATTTCGCGTTACCCTCGCATTCCTTTCGCGTGTATTATCGTTCGTGTATTATTGCTCGCCTGTTATTCCACTGGGATTTAAGAACGGAAAGCTCTGGCGAATGAATTTCCTGATTTAGTGAGTAATTCGGTCTAACGATTTTGCGACATTTTTCTTTCTGTCGGGAGCACGGTGGTATTTCGTCGGTTTCTCGCGGAATCAGGATTTCGTGTTGGGTTCGCGTATCGGTGAAGTCATTGAGGCAATAGGAATTGGCGGAGAGTTGAGATCGGAACTTCGTAATTGCGTTGAGGGATAAATAGCGTCGCGACTGCGACTATTCGTCGATACGTCGCGTGCTATCTTTCGAGTGGCCAAAATGGACTTAACCGTGCTTAGCGACGAGTGGATTCTCCACGCTACGCGCGAGCAACGGGTCGCCGAGCTGAGTCGACGCGAATTGCCTACCGACGGATCCGACCCCGAGTTGGCACTCCGCTTGTTGCGTTTGCTGGCGGTCGAGCGTCGTGGCGGAGACTCCAGAGCGTCAGGGTCACACCGCGTGACGGACCTCGAGTCAAACTGAACGGCTGACGCCGAATTGAACCCTATTGTCGACGCCGAGTATCTCGACGTTCCGACAGTGGACGTCCACCCGGATAGCCCATCCGCGGAAATGGGCGCGCGTTCGCGCCTCGGTCCCTCAAGCGCCCTTCTGAATGACGCGCATGGAGCCTCTCCCGATACAGGCGGTAACTCCGCGACCACCGTTTATAATATCATGCGAAAATGGAGTTTAAAGTTTTCGGGCACTCGCGGAGAGGACGCTGAAACGTTTTTGCTGCGTATCGAGGAGGGCCGTGAACTCATTCCGGTCGCGGACGAAGACTTTGCGATGTCTCCCCTTCTTTCTGTCGGGTATCGCGCTGCACTGGTTTCGCGGAAAACGGGAACGCTTGCATACATGGGCCGCGTTTAAAGCCGCATGGCGTACGCGTTTTGGAGACCCGGATTTCCAGTTCGCGCTCCGCGACGAAATCATGCGGCGAACTCAGGGAGAACAGGAGTCCGTAACGGACTTCCTGACGTGCTTGAACACCCTTTTCGATCGGTTATCGCCGCCGTGGCGCGAGGAGGAGAAGATCGGGTACGCACACCGACGTATGCTACCCCGATTACAGACTCTAATACCTCGGGACGCGGTCGACGATATGGACGCGCTCGAACAATGGGCCGCGCGTGCAGAGGCTAGCTGCCGCGCTGCGCAAAGCTATCGTGCTCCTCCGTCGCCAGAACAATCTTTATTCCCGGATCTCGCGTATCGAACGCCCAAGGGCGCGAACCGCCATTTCGAAGTGGTGAATAAATTGCCAAAAGTAGAATTTTTACCGTTGAATCCTTAACCCACCCCGAGACCTCCATCCCTTCGTCAATTTCCGGATCGCAGGGAACCCCGCCGTTAACAACCATCGTATCTTAAGGTTGCCGTGCAGGTCCGACCGTACGTGGTAGAGTCACGATAAGGCATAGAGTCGCGCTCCCGCTCTGCGGTCGACACGTCATTTCGCGTTAGTGTTGGTGTGCTCGCCGGACGCGGCGTAGCAAATTGGGCCGTTGTACGAACAGTCGGCGTACTCGGCTAAAAAGGGATCCCACTCCCGTTCGGTGGTCGGCGCGCTGAATGGTGCCGAACGCCAGCAATCTGCTCTCGGGGTTCGCGTCGGCGTCCCCGTATCGCGCGTCGCCGGAGAGTGGCCCTACGGGGTATCTGCCTGCGCGCTGCGTAGAGACCAGAGCTGCGTCGTCATTCGCGATTTGGGTGAAACGGTATTCGCGATAGGCGGCCGGCGTCGAACTCGAGGGACCCTACATTTGGTATTTGGTATTTTTGAGGCGAGGACGATCGTCTGCCGCGGGTGCGGCATGGCGAGGCCAACTGCCGAAAGTTGGGTAACGTTGTGATTTTGGGTTTAATTGGGCGGTCGACAACAAGCGCGAGGCACTTCGCCATCGTAGGCCAGCGTAAAAGGGTCCGACTTGCGTCTCCTCAATAGGCGTGAAAAGGGAAGGGCGGGAAGATAAGTGACTGCGTTCTCGAGTTGCACACTTCGAGGCTCTTGCGATGCGTGGGGATGGGACGAGGATTAAATATTGGTTGGGAAGTAGTATTAGTTTTTTTTCTGTCTTATGTCTTTTTTTTCGTTGTGATATCGTCTCCGTTGTGTTCGTTCCGTTGTCCTGAGGCCCGGAGCTGGAGATCTCGATCGCGTGGCGTTCCCAGGTCACCCCCGGGGGGGGCGAGTGGCTGAACGGGGCAACCGCACCCGGTATGCTTCTTCTTGGGGTGGGGTGTTGTGACGTTGCGGCTCGCCGCACCGTCGCGGCGCCCCGCCGCCGTCACAAGGCGCGGAATTTCGCGCCCAGGGACGGACCAGGGAGGCAACGACGAGATCTCCAGGGGTCGTATTTAATCGCGTTTCCGCATTCTGATTACCTTCTTTTGTTTTTATGCAATGTAATACGCGCGGCACCTCACCCACACCACGGCACACCTTCGAGGGAGTAAGCGGCGAAGGAAATCAAGGACGATTGATAAGCGAGGAGGGGTGGCAAACACGGAAGCAGCAGAGATCACGGGCTGGCGAGAGCAACGCGGCAGGCGTGCGGCACGAGAGGCAGCGACGGACGAGGCCGCCCATAGCGGGGCCCCAGACGCCTGGGTAAAACCCGGCTACAGCAGAGGATCTCCGAGAAACATCGACCTACGGAGTGACTGATCACCGCCCCAGGGTCAAACCGGAGGCACACCGGCGCGAACCGGGTTCCGTCCGCTGCTAAGGACAAAATTGAGGAGTCGTACGCCGCCGAGGGACCGTTGCACGCCCCCGAAGGATCTCGTATCGACAGCCCTGCGCCGGGACACCGCGGGCTTGCAAGCTCGCGCCCGATTGGCTCACGCGCCCCTCAGGGAGGGGTACCGTATCGATTCCGCGATCGAGCGGATTTAGCGTTTCACTCTCTGGTCGTCCGTCGGCGAGATCACCCGTTTCGCGTAGATACGCGATAGCCACCCCGAGTCGGGGATATCGAATTTCTTGTCGGATCGAGGACCGTTGGTCGAAGGTGACGGCGAGGAACCAGGAGGAGGCGTATCGCCGGTGAGGTTGCCCGTTATTCTCTCAATGTAAAGCCACGACACCGCCCTCCGGTGCACGCTCTCGCTCGGGATAACGCATGTGAGATCGAGGGTAATTTCGCGATCGATAACGAGAGCGAAGGGCCTCGGGATGGTCTCGTGGCCGCGGAACCGTAGTACAAGCGTTACGGCGAACCCCTGGAGATCGTGATAGGCGCGTTAATGAGTTCGATATCGCGAGTGTATTGCGTCGTCCTCGCGACCTTGGTGTACGGCCGCATACGGGCCGGTACTTCGTAAATTGCGTTACCGTTTCTTCGCGTCGGGAAATTCTTGTGTTCTAGCGTCGGTTTTAGCGTATCGATTGTGTTCGAATTCCGGTATTACGAGTGGATAACTGCGTCGAGCTCCCATCGGGTCGATGGAGTAATTGCGTTAGATTGGCTCTCGCGTTGAGAAGCTTTCGTTCACAAGCCCCTTGCGTTTGGTATTATTTGCGTTACGTCCTATGGCGTCCCGCCCTGCTCGCGATAACCTCGGATTTTGCGTTAGAAATAGTACTCCTTGTATTGTCACAATCTCGGCGCCTCCGTGTGGCGCCCATTTAGAAAATTCTCGCGTAGATTAAGATAGCCTGGCGATAGAATTCTCGTACGGGCGTGGTGTTCACGCGCATCGAGCGTGGTGCATCACCAGTTCGCGACCTTTTCCGTTAACTTTCGCATCCCGCGTTATTATTATTATTATTACTATTAAGAGTCTGAGAACTGCGCGTTCCGTGCGCCTACAATAAGCTTTAATGACCGCGTTACAATTATTTCTGTTGAATTCTTGGTTGGTTATCGGCTTTATTTTGTGTTTAATCGAAGCCGGATGGATAAACGTTGTTACTTTCTCGACAACCAGCACTCAATAAATGTTATTTTCTTTGTTATCTGACTGAATTACAAATTTACGGTCACCCCGCCGGATATCGCGCTGCCCTCCATTAACCCCGCCCGTGATTAGGTCAAGCTAGCCGATTCCACGCACCTCCCCACACTTCGTTTTGCGTCTCGTTTAGGCTTTCGCGATTTCGTGGACGCGAATGTACGCGTCTGGCGCCCAACATTCGGAACATTTCGTGGAGTATCGGAGGTGCGAGGAAACCTCTGGAGAGGCCTACCATCCCGCTCTCCTTTATCCTTTTGATCCGACACACGTCCCGGAGCGGTCCGGGAGTGAAAAAGTCGTGACAATATATAAAATCGTCTTTAAAACTCCTCCTTTTTTTTTAATTCAAAATCACAAAATAATTTTAGTGAAGTCAAAAATTCACCGCCGCAAGTCTTTGAGAATAACCATCCGCAATCGGCTAATTCGGAACAGGCGCGCCCGCATAGTGGAGCGACAGCTCCTAGCTTCATTTCTGAGACGCGAACGGTCTCCGCATATCGAACTCGCTATCCCCGATTCTCCCTCTTCCCCATCTCCCTCGCCTGCCTGTTGTTCCCTTGCGTATCGGGTGTTCCCCGATACCCCAGAATCTTCCCCTCTTTTTGAACCTTCCTACTCTCCGGTTCCTTCCGAGGAACTTGCGGAGTTCCGGGAGAGATCACCCTGCAACTTCTCCCCTGTTCCTTTTCGACGGAATTCTTTCCCCCTCTAGCTCCACTACCCTCTATCGTGACCGATCACCCTCTCCTTCCTTCTCCGACTCGAGTATCGAAGTACTCGAAGAATCCTTCCCGCGATCCCTATCCCCTACTATAGAAATAGTGTATGAATGTATAAATTTATAACTAACCGTTAATCAACCATTGTATCGTAATCATAGCCCCTTACGTAACCATGAATTTATAAATGACTATTTCTCTAGAATAAATTTAAATATTTTATTCCGATAACTATGTTAGCCAAATTAATGTTTGAACCCTCGTTTTTATATATTCACACATACATAGTCAACACTTATTCTTCACAATCTACTCACCAAATGTCGTTGACGAGCAGAATACCGATCTTTATAAAAATCCTCCCCGCTCTTCCGAATTTGTACTAGAACAAATCTCAATCCACACACTCACACACCACACTTCCACGTATTATTATATACAATAATGATTCTTTAATTTGTAAAGATATTTGTTCTATTCCTTTTATAATAAATGTTCTAATTATCTGATTAAAATCAACTCAATGTTTATTCATTTATAAATAAGACCTCACACCTCACTACCTCTCTAAATCGCACAAGGTCCGATCCCCGGTAATAGGGATATTATCCTTGACCGAAAACAGGACCGCGAGTGCACGAAAACTCTCAGTAGGCGTAATAGCGTCCCTTCTGGACGTTGACCCACGACTAGAGTTTTCCCGAAAAGTGCATTCGGCTCGAGGCACGGGCCCTTCCAGCGTGAACCCGAGATACCATAAAGATCTCGTTACGTCTTCCTCTACCCCCTCCCTCGGATAGCCTTTCCTTCGCTATCCGTCGAACCAATGTACCTAAATTCCGGGGTTCTGACGTAACAGACCTTAAATTTTGGGGGCTCGTCCGGGATGAAAAGTGCGATTTTCGAGAGCGGTAATGAATACGAGGCCTAAATCTGATAAAGCTGAAATTGACGAACAGTATAAACAAGCCTTAGATAATCAAGGCAAAAATAACCCCAGTGGTACTGCACCATACACATCCACTCCCCTTCCATCCTTCAAACCTACTCCCAGACAAATATTCATTCCAAACGTTGACGAAATTGCGGAAGATAAACAAAACGTAACCGATACGTCCGATTTCACCCTCCACGTTTCCGACGATTCCTCGAATAAAACAATAAAACCTGGACGTCAAGTCGATTATAACTCTTTTATAAGTTGTAATACCTCCGCAGACTCGATGGCGCATGCTAACCCTTTCGCTACGTTAAAATACGCGGTAGAGGCCGTTCCTTTCTTTGACGGAAAGAATATTCCGTTAACATATTTTATCGAGGGATGCGAAGAAGCGAAAGCCATGCTGCCCAATGAGGCAGAATCTCAGTTCACTAAAATAATCCGAACCCGAATTGTAGGCGAAGCTCGTCGTACAATACAAGATCAGGATTTCGAAACGGTAGCCTCGTTAACAAAATATCTAGAACAAGTTTATGGCGCAGCTAAAAACATTTATCAATTACAAGGGGAGTTAGGCTGTATTTATCAAAAGAACGAGGAAGACGTAGTAACGTACGCGAATCGAGTCAAACTGTTGGGTAAACAAATATTAGAAGCGCATAAAAATTCGGGAAATGCCCTTCCTGCCCAAAATATTAAGGCATCCTTAGAAAAAGATATGTGCAAATGCTTCATTAGAGGGTTGAAACCGGAGATCGAACAAACAATAGCGAGAAATTTGGATGTCCACGCCACCGTGGCCGACGCGTTGAAAATAGAGAGAGAGCTGCGCGAAATGACAGATTTACGACAGGGTCACGGTAATCTTACGGGAAAATCATCGAACACTAATCGCTTGCGGGAAACCTGCCAGATCTGTTATAAGGAAGGACATTTAGCCTCTAACTGTAGGAAATTAACTCAGTTTTCACCGCAATCCCACAATAAAACCGATCTTGGAACCGAAATTCTGATATGCCAAATATGTAAAAAACGCGGACATAGCGCCGATAAATGTCGCCTCCGCGACCCTCAAGTCCGACGCCCCGTTAACATAATCCAGGGAAGTCATCTTATTTGCCAATTATGTTCTAAATCCGGTCACGACGCCAAGACATGTAGAACAAACAATCAGAATATTAACATCCAGAGCAAAATAATTTGTCAATGGTGCGATAAACCGGGGCATTCGGCTAGTAATTGCTGGAAAAAGCAGAATGAACAACGCGACACCATGAATAAACCGAAAACTGTCTGTCAGATCTGCGATGGTGTCGGGCATATTGCAAAAAACTGTCGAACTAAAATAGAGCAAAACGCGACATCCAAAACCTCATTATTTTGTCGTTACTGTAAGGGAGAAGGGCATCTCCTTGAAAATTGTGAATTACGGATTGCAAGCAATAATCGCAGGCAAGTAAATAGCCAGGGAAACTCCAATGGCCCCTCGAAGTCGGGTGTGCAACAGGGGTCCGAACGGATCTCACGCCCATCAACATCTCAAACGCAGTAGATAACAACGCTTCTGAAATACGACCCGTGACGGTAAATCTTAATAGACATCATCGAGTGCCGACCGTCCAGATAAAGTTCGATGAACCGGCCTCCCCAGTTACTCTTATGTTAGACAGCGGCTCCGGGCCGAATTTAATTAAAGAGAAATCTTTACCTAAAGGCAAAACTGTCAATTATACAAAAATTTTACAATTAAGTGGCATAAACGAATATCCAGTTTACACCCTCGGAGAAATTAGTTTGCCCCTTTTCGGAGAACAAGTAACTTTTCATGTAGTATCAAACGATTTGCCAATTCCACAAGCCGGGATATTAGGTAACGATTTTTTTGAACAAACTTCCTCAATGATAGATTACGCGAAAGAATGTCTAAACGTAGCAGGATTTAATATACCTTTCTTTTCACCAGAAACCATTACGGCATCTCCACGATCTGAATCTTTGTTTTATGTGAGAATAGAAAATCCGGAAGTAAAAATAGGATATATACCGAGGCTGAAGATATCCCACGGAATCTATCTGGGAGACACTATAGTAGAAAATATTTCAGGAAAAGCATATTTAAACGTTATAAGTACTCTGGATGAAGAGGTAGAAGTTCAAGTACCAACCCTGCGCCTTAAACCACTAAATGAATTATTCGACGAGCACGAATCGAATATAGTAGCGCAAAACGATCAAGAGGAAGTTACGAGTACGCAAATTAATCCTCAACCATTAGAGGATCCTTGCAAAATAATTGACGAAACAAATAAAAGAGAAATAAAAAATGGAAATACAAATAGTGACAATTGCGATAACGCAATTTTGAATAATGAAGACGAGATTACAAACGAAGATAAGCTTATGAGAGAGAGCAAAAAATTAGATAGAAATATTAAACTAGATATTCGGGAGGAAGATTTCCAAAGCTCCCCCGAAATGCTAGACCCCAAAATCTTTGGAGGGGGAAGTTACCAAACCCCTCCTGAAATATTAAACAATTCCAAAATCTGTGAAGGGGGAAATTACCAAACCTCTCCACAAGATTCCAAAATTCTTGAAGGGGGAAGTTACCAAACCTCTCCTGAAATATTAAATAATTCCAAAAATCCTGGAGAGGGAAATTACCAAACCTCTCCAGAAGATTTAAATAATCCTAGAATTGCAGAGGCAAGTTTCCAGACTCCTCTAGTATATTCTACTCCCGTCGATTGCGAGGAGGGAAGTAACCAAACCTCACTACGCAATACGATAGAATTTTGTTTAAGAGAGCAAGAAAATGAAAGCTCCTTAAATTCTTTGAAAAAATAAAATTTCCAAGGGTTGAAATACCCATAAAAAGCACAATTAATAAAGATAATACCTCTCATGTTACTATTGGAGAACTCATGAGGAGAGTAAAATTATACAATCCTAATATGGAAAAAATTTATGAAATCAACAGAAAAAATAAACCGTCTGCAAAAACCTTAGCATACGCACAAACCCGATTTCGAAAAATAATGGAAAATTTCAGGTACAGACGCAAACCAAAGCAACATCAATTAACGCCTGAAACATCAACTAACGATGTTATTTCACGAGAATGTTTTGTAACATCCGGAGAACCTAAGAAGGATAGACTTGCTGAAATCATAAAGTTATTACGACTAGAGCATTTAAATAACGAAGAAAGGAAAAGTATTATAAAACTTATAAGTAACAGTCAGGATCGATTTCATATTCCCGAAGAAAAATTAACAGCAACTCATGTATTGCGACATCAAATACCAACAACAGATGATCGACCTATAAATACTCGACAATACAGATTTCCACAAGTCCATAAAGAAGAAATAAATAAGCAGGTAAAGGAGCTGTTAGATGCAGGGATCATAAAACCTTCTCAGTCACCTTACAATACACCCATTTGGATCGTACCAAAAAAAGAAGATTCGAAGGGAAACAAACGTTGGAGAATGGTATTAGATTTCCGAGGTGTGAACGAAAAAACTATGGGTGATGCCTACCCATTACCGAATATTGTCGAAATTATTGATCAATTAGGCAATGCAAAATATTTCACAGTATGTGATCTCGCCTCTGGATTTCACCAAATAGAAATGGATCCTGCAGATAGCCACAAAACCGCATTTACCACTCCTAATGGCCATTATGAATTCGTAAGAATGCCTTTCGGGTTAAAGAATGCTCCCGCCACTTTCCAACGATTAATGGATCTAATACTAACAGGAATAGAAGGTGTATTTATCTACATGGACGATATTATTATTTCCGCTCCTACGTTAGAAGAACATGAAAGAAGATACAATTTAGTAATGGAACGACTCCGCCAAGCTAACCTGAAATTACAGCCTGATAAATGTGAATTCTTAAAAACTGAAGTGGCATACTTGGGACACATAATAAGTAGCGATGGAATTAAACCCGATCCGAAAAAATTAGAAGCCGTAAGACAATTTCCTAGGCCGAAAACACCGAAAAATATTAAACAATTTCTTGGATTAGCAGGATATTACAGGAGATTTATACCAAATTTTTCAAAATTAGCTAAACCTTTAACAAATTTATTAAAAAACGATACACCTTTTAATTGGACATCTCTTCAAGAAGAATCTTTCGAAATGTTGAAACAGAAATTATGCGAAGAACCAGTCTTGCAATATCCTGACTTTTCGAAACCTTTCATTTTAACCACCGACGCTTCTGGAACTGCCGTAGGGGGCATATTATCGCAAGGAGAAATAAACAAAGATCGACCAATAGCATATGCGTCGCGAACTTTAACCGACAACGAATTAAAGTACGACACATATGAAAAGGAAGCTTTAGCGATAATATATTGCGTTAAACATTTCCGACCATATCTATACGGGCGAAAATTTACTCTAGTTACAGACCATAAACCCTTGCTTTGGTTCAAAAATGCACAAGATGCAAACATGAGAATTCTCCGTTGGAGATTGAAATTAGCAGAATACGAATACGACGTAGTCTATAAGGCAGGCAAGACCAATGTGAACGCCGACGCCTTATCAAGAAACCCGGTAAATCTTGAAGAAGCAGATTGCAAAATAATTAATCATAAAAAACTTTTAAATCCCAGCAACCCGAAAGACGCAGCCATAATTTCCGAAATGTTAGAAGAATCCGACGAAGACGAAGAAGACGATAATTTCAATTTATATCTCTCAGATGACGGAGAAATAGAAGACTTACTACCTGACGATCAACCTGACAAAAATACAGACTCAATACCATTCACACAGGAAGAACTAAGCGAACCGCCGAAACTAGAAATTGTGGAAAAGGCATTAATCCACGATTCCCCTAGTTATAATAGAATACAAACCCGTAGCCAGACGACAAAAGATAACGCTCGACGAAAAGAATCACCTAACGACCCACAAGTTCAGGAAGATAAAATCAAAGAGATAGAGGATAAAAGCGATCCTCCAGATAGGGAAAACGACACCGAGGATGATGAGAGAGATGACGAAGAAAATGAATTAAATGAATCAGACGAAAACAGAGATCAAAATACAACACAGATAAAGCCTACCATAACCGATATTCAAATACTCAAAAGTAATATGGTAGAAACCCGCGATTTACTATTTCTGCGCAAAGATAACATAGCATACTTTGTCAACACTAACGGGAGACCATTAGACTCAGGATCACAAAAAATTTTCGAACGAAACGAGATCCCAAATCTGACTCCTCTTTCTTTAGGTAAAGCAAAGGCCATAAAATACAAAAAACACTATCATATAGCCTTGCCTATCAGTGAAGGACAACGGGAAGGCCCGACCATGACTCACACACAAATCAAGGCAACAATAAGGGACTTACGAAACACTGCCGAAAATTTAAATCTAGAAACACTTAGTATCGCGAAAACAGATTTTGTTAATAACGTACCGTGGAGTAATATCAAATCTCTCCTACAATTAGCCTTTATCAACTCAACAACCAAATTAATTATATGCAATGGACTAATAAAATATCCTCCCAAAGATCTCCGCTCCACCATAATTGGTGAAATGCATTGTTCACCTACCGGAGGACACCGAGGCGTTACGAAAACATACAATAGAATAAAACATAATTACTACTGGGAGAATCTAAAATCTGACATTCAAAAATATATACAACAATGTCTACAATGTCAATTGAAAAAGTTAGTCAGAGTAAAAACTAAGCAACCCATGATAATTACTGACACTCCAGGATCTTCTTTCGATAAAGTAGCCATGGATATCGTAGGACCTCTTCCCACCACCGAGAGAGGCAATGAATATATTTTAACATTACAAGATCAACTAACTAAATTCTGTATGGGAATACCCTTACCAAATCAAACCTCAGAAACAATAGCAGAAGCATTTGTGGACAGATTTATCTGTGTATTAGGAGCACCTAAGGCAATATTAACTGACCAAGGAAGAAATTTTATTAGCGATCTAATGAAAAGAGTCGCTAAGATATTCAGAATCCGTAAATTTCGCACTACCGCCTTCCACCCTCAGTCAAACGGATCGCTAGAAAGATCACACCACGCGTTAGGCGAATATCTAAAACAATACGCAAATGAACAAAAGCAATGGGATAGATGGATTGGATTAGCAATGTTTAATTACAACACCAGTGTACATGAGGCGACGAAACACACTCCATACGAATTAGTTTTCGGAAAAATCGCAAGGATTCCGTCAAACGAACCTTTGACCCCAGAAGATAAATTAGCCAACTATGACGAGTATGTAATAAACCTCGCCACACAGCTTCACAACATACAGACCAACGCTCGCAAAAATGTTGTTCAGGCCAAGTTTAAATAAAAAAAATACTATGATAGAAAAATTAATCCTCAAACTTTTAAACCTGGAGATCATGTATTCCTATTAAAAGGGCCGAAACCTGGAAAATTCGGAGACCAATACACCGGCCCTCACGAAGTTTTAGAAATACTGAATAAAAATAACGTGAAAATCGGAATCAAGAAAAATAGCCGAGTTGTACACCCCAATCGACTACGAACTTCCCATATCAAACCAATAAATAAATAAATAAATAAATAATAAATAAATAAATAAATAGATAGCCAAGTAAACGAATAAGTAAATAAATAATAGGGGATACACTACAACAACAACCAATAAGGTCATATAACTTTCAGATGGACTTCCAGATCACTATACTAATAATAACTATATGGATACGGCAAGTTTATGGGATAATAGGATACGACTGCGGATCTCCGGCCACGAATTTGACGACCTTATCGCTGATAAACATCGAAGAATGTGACATTCCATTACCAAAGGTCACCTCCACTCAAGTTTTTATACACTTACTCCAGCTTACCGAATTCGAATCAGTGAAAGTAATACAATGCAAGGTTGAAATCGATCGTTCGATTAGAGTGTGCGGAATGTTTTCCCATAACTCAGACGTTCATAATGGGAAGTATTCATACATAGCTGATGTCACCAGGGATGCCTGCACCCGAATGCATACCTATGGGAGTTTTGAAATATCAGGCACCCTCATAATCGGATTGAAATCAAACCAAACTGCCAGCCGTCCAGTAACCCTAGCCGGTGTTGTGAACTCCGACGGAAAGTGTACCGGAGGGGTATATTTAGACCCTTACGGATCATGGACAAATGTTCTAGTACTCGCCTCCGTTACAATTACCCTACAAGATTACTCCGCCGATGTTAAACTAAGCACCAACCGTTTACACCTTAGATCAGGAGTGGCTTGTGATTTTAGTACCACCCAATGCACCGATATAGAAGGAGGAAGTACCTATTGGAGTCCAATACCCGACCAAGCCTGCAGATTCACCTCATATAACCAGTTGTACAGAGGTTACGCAGAAAAGGTAACCGACCTTGTAAACGAGCATTCCCAGATCATCTATACTGTTAATGCTCAGGATACCGTCTTCTCTTTGACCAGCACTAGCCAATACCTAACATGTGGATTCAATTTTATTCGAACCGAACATCCCAAATTAGTAATTGTGGAAACTTTACGCGAAGATAACATTGCTAAAGGCACCGGTCGCGTAGCTAATCTCGACCTTTTTACGTATATGAATTCAAAGTTTGTTTACGTAGAAAAACACATCCGTGGTCAGCTCAATCAATTGTACAGAAACATCTTGTTACAACAATGTAAACTTGAGCTAAAGATACTGCAGAATGCCTTGGCAATAGCTGCACGGTTCCCCGACATTTTCGCATATCACTTTATGAAAGGACCTGGATATATGGCCCTTTTGGCCGGCGAAGTAATCCACATAATAAAATGCGTTCCAGTCGAAGTAAAATTGACCCATACTGAGGATTGCTACGAGCAACTCCCAGTAGTAGTAAATAACAAAACTCACTTCCTAACACCGCAAACACATATACTTCTACGACAAGGGACACAGATTAACTGCAATTCATTTGCACCTCCCATGTACCTCTTAGGAGACGCGTGGTATAAGATTATGCCACGACCAGTGGAAACTGTGGCACCCACCATCATGAAGCCCATGACTAAGCCCGTTTGGAAATATGTGAGTCCCGGAGCATTAGCTACCAGTGGCATATATACACCAAAAGATCTTGAAGACCTAAAGGACCATATAATGTTCCCTGCCGAGCGACCTGCGGTCCTTAATACCGTAGCGAGAGGAGTAATGGGGCAATCAACCTCGTTACATGGAGGATCAATTGCCAATTTGATCGACGAGGCATCAATTGAAAAATATGCATTATCCGCTTGGCAGAAATTCTGGAGCAAATTTTTAATCTTCGGCAACATTAGCGCCGGAATGATCGGGATATATTTATTCATAAGAATCTTCAAACTGATATTAGATACTCTCGTACACGGGTACGCTCTTCACACAGTATATGGATGGTCCGTATACCTGATAGGAGCCATATGGGATTCCTTGACCCAACTCCTATTACATCTAGGAAAAAGGAAACCTGACACCGAAAGACCCACTGCTCCAGATAGATCGGAGGAAGAGAAACAATCTCTTGAGCCACAAACTCATACGACCACTAATAACGGACCAGGACACTCCTTTTCATTCGGGAGACCTCTCCTCCCTCTGAAGGAAACTTCTACCTACTCTCTCGAACTTAAAGGATAATGAAACTAATAATAATAATAATAACAATAGATTATATATATTTACCCGGTCAATATACTGTCTCTTACTATCGGTATCCTTGACGTCAACTCCACCGTTCTTAATTGCATGCTACGACATGCAGGGAAATCAAAACGTCGCTATTCTTTTATAGAAATGGAAATTGAGTGTATCAACACCCGACTTTTGACTCGTGGGCCACTAAGGGTCAAGGTCGTAAAGGTGGAATCCCCCACCTTCTTATGGGTCCAATTGGAAAACTCACGTGATGAACTGGACGAACTCGTCGATGATCTAACGCGCAGGATGATGCGCCGAGGTAACTTTTTACACATGCCACCTGACCGCGTGCTACCAGGAGAAGTAATTGCCATTCGGGAAGGAAGACGTTGGCAGAGAGGGATCGTGTACCAGATCGAAAGAAATGGATTGGTCACGATCGCTTTACGAGACTGGGGACGGGTCATCCAACGACCTATATTCGATACCTACATCTTAGAAGACCGGTTCTGCAACCTACCTTGGCAGGCCATCCCATGCGGGCTTGCCAATATCCAGGCTGTTGGAGCAAAACCAAAATGGTCCCGGAGAGTCAACAACCTGACCAGACTACTGCTGGAGCGACGGGAAGGATGGATCCGGATTCGCACCACACTCAGAGATGAAGTTGCCGTAGTTAATTTCAAACCCGAACGCGAGAGCGAAGAAGAACTAGGCAACACGGAAGAATTGCTGATACGAATGGGGTGTGCCGAGCATTCTGACGAACAAATAACAAAAACACACCCCACGATTCTCTAGGTGAGAAACAAACAACACACGCAAAACAAATATATGCATCTATATATGTATGCAAATATATATATATACATGTATATATACGAAAAAATATACAAAAAAAATAATAATAATAAATATTTCACTACACCTATTTTAGCTATGATTAGTTAATAACAATACTCCTTTAAAAAAAGGGAGGATATATATATGTATATATATAATCTTCTTAAATCTTTATCGTTACAGTCAAATGCTTCAGAGAATAACGTATGGTTGTCTTCTTTCCAAAAAAAAACGGGGAGAAGAGATATAGAGAATCTATATCCCCCCCCCCTCCTTTTTCCTTGGAATATCTACTGCAAGGAAAAGAATCTTGATACCCACGGTACCCGATAACGTTCCATGAATTACCTTATGAAGAACAATCCGCTATGCGCTCGCCCCCTTTTTCATTAACTCAGTCTATATGACTCCATACGAAGTGAGACGCATAACAATTCCATTGCGCCCAGCAAGGGCCAATCTGCGACGCATGTTAAGGGGTACACAAAGAGTCAGGCCAGCAGAGCTCGGCTAAACGAAGAGTGGGAATCCCAGCGGTCACCGTACGGGTAAAACAGTTACCCGAAGCGGAGACTTGGCACAAAAAGGGAAAGCATAATAAACTTCCCGAAACCAGAGACACTCTTGCAGTCAATCCTCTTGACCTACGACTCCTATCCCCTCTCCAAGTTCAATCTCCGAACCCCAAAGGGAAAGGAAGGCAACAGAAAAACACATATATATATAAATAATAATAAATAGATAAGCATATATAAATATATATATATACATACAAATAAAATATAGAAATATAGAAATACATAGAAATACATATAGAATTATAGAAAAATATAGAAATACATAAATAATAATATATATATATATATATATATATATATATATATATATATATATATATAAACGAAAATATGCAATACCAAAAAGATACATATGTTAGCATATCTTAGTTGATCATGTATAAATAGCTTGTACATATACATGTGTACGTAGAAAAAACCTTTTTCTTTACTAACAAGCACATGTATATGTAACCTCCACGACAAAAATTATATGTACGCGCACCCGAATGTAACGCGTATGTATGAAATAAGAAGGACGAAAGAATTAAAGAAGGGGTTATGGAGGTCGCCTAATTCTTTCCTCTTTCTTTAAAACTAAAGGAATAAGTACTATTCGGAGACGAGTGGTCTTCTAGTCTATTTAAGGCTTAGCACCGATTAAGTTATCGACCGACGAAAGAACGAAATCGCTCAAATTTTGCCTACTTCCGCAAATGTTGTGTGTATACACCCCCAACATTTGTCTAAGGCGGGGGGTGTTACGTCCTGTTGACTCCACGATTTCTTTCTTTCGTGGAATCACCCATTTCACCACACGAAACATACGGAAACCATAAAATAGCGGTTATCAATTGACGAAGCGGATGCACTCCAACTGTCATCGCTCATTAAATAATAAATGACGAAACCTTCCAGAAGACTCGAGCCTAATAAAATAGGCAAATTATAGACTTGTTTGTCGCATTCCATCTCAATTCCACGAAATGAACCACGAAATTTTAATTATCTTGAAATAGGGCGCAATAAATTAATAACGCCATAAGGATCTGGGTGACCTCTCGGGTCACGGATGGGCTAATCTCACGCTTTTCCGTGAAACGCAGATTTGACCTAAGGCCCACGCCTCGCGGCGATTGATAAAGTTAAGCCTCTGGAAGGGACTGTCAAAGGGCAAGATGATAACGTACTCGCCAATGAATAGCCGCTAATTAGAAATTGCTCATAGGCAATGACGATTTTTGGGGAAACTCGCCACGAGATAGGCGGAAAATTGAAACCTACGTCACGATCAGAAGAGAACTCCACCCAATCAAATCGGGTTAAAACATAATCCCGCCTCCTTAATTTTGTATAAAAATCGCGACTTTGCGCACTTGGAGTCACTTCTGATCCAGTCCGAGACGTTTGAAATTATATTTACTAGCCGTACTTGTCAATTATCATCCAGCTGTATTCCTCAAGTGAAACCAGATTTCTGGCGCGTCGCGAGTCGATTCTGTGCGCGTCAAGACACATCACAGAACCGAGCCAAACCTACCTCAGGAAGAATCCGCCACAGTCACCTCAAAGACTCCCCGATCACAGCCGTCAACAGTAAGTCCGAGATACCCGCTCGATTATCTACATACATCCTATACATATATATATATGTGTAAATACCATACACGAGAACACATATATATATATAAATATATATATATATAAAATCGTCTTTAAAACTCCCCCTTTTTTTTTGAATTCAAAATCACAAAATAATTTTAGTGAAGTCAAAAATTCACCGCCGCAAGTCTTTGAGAATAACCATCCGCAATCGGCTAATTCGGAACAGGCGCGCCCGCATAGTGGAGCGACAGCTCCTAGCTTCATTTCTGAGACGCGAACGGTCTCCGCATATCGAACTCGCTATCCCCGATTCTCCCTCTTCCCCATCTCCCTCGCCTGCCTGTTGTTCCCTTGCGTATCGGGTGTTCCCCGATACCCCAGAATCTTCCCCTCTTTTTAAACCTTCCTACTCTCCGGTTCCTTCCGAGGAACTTGCGGAGTTCCGGGAGAGATCACCCTGCAACTTCTCCCCTCTTCCTTTCGACGGAATTCTTTCCCCCTCTAGCTCCACTACCCTCTATCGTGACCGATCACCCTCTCCTTCCTTCTCCGACTCGAGTATCGAAGTACTCGAAGAATCCTTCCCGCGATCCCTATCCCCTACTATAGAAATAGTGTATGAATGTATAAATTTATAACTAACCGTTAATCAACCATTGTATCGTAATCATAGCCCCTTACGTAACCATGAATTTATAAATGACTATTTCTCTAGAATAAATTTAAATATTTTATTCCGATAACTATGTTACCAAATTAATGTTTGAACCCTCGTTTTTATATATTCACACATACATAGTCAACACTTATTCTTCACAATCTACTCACCAAATGTCGTTGACGAGCAGAATACCGATCTTTATAAAAATCCTCCCCGCTCTTCCGAATTTGTACTAGAACAAATCTCAATCCACACACTCACACACCACACTTCCACGTATTATTATATACAATAATGATTCTTTAATTTGTAAAGATATTTGTTCTATTCCTTTTATAATAAATGTTCTAATTATCTGATTAAAATAAACTCAATGTTTATTCATTTATAAATAAGACCTCACACCTCACTACCTCTCTAAATCGCACAAGGTCCGATCCCCGGTAATAGGGATATTATCCTTGACCGAAAACAGGACCGCGAGTGCACGAAAACTCTCAGTAGGCGTAATAGCGTCCCTTCTGGACGTTGACCCACGACTAGAGTTTTCCCGAAAAGTGCATTCGGCTCGAGGCACGGGCCCTTCCAGCGTGAACCCGAGATACCATAAAGATCTCGTTACGTCTTCCTCTACCCCCTCCCTCGGATAGCCTTTCCTTCGCTATCCGTCGAACCAATGTACCTAAATTCCGGGGTTCTGACGTAACACTGTGCATGATTTACTTTATTTATGTATATTTCGTCATTTCTGCTTACAAAGATCAATTTTGTGGCGCATGTAACCATTGTCAAAAGTTTAATTTAGTACATATTATGTTTTATTTCTTCATGTTCAGGTCGATTTGTGAGCGATTCAATGTTGGCAGAAGCACTGCATTGTACATAACAAGAAGAGTTGTAAGGGCACTCGTTGAGCTAGCGCCTGTTATTATTAAATGGCCTGCAGATGAACGTTTAAATGAAGTATGGGAAGGATTCGAAAGCACGAGTACTTTTCCGAAAGTAATTGGTGCTATAGATGGTACGCATATTAATATTCCAGCCCCCAAACACCATCCCGAATCTTACATTAATCGAAAAGGCCATCATTCAATCCAACTTCAGGTGTGTTTGCTATTTTACTCCAAATGTTTCCCATTACATTTTATGTAATGTATATTTTTTACTAATGTCTTTCTCTTTGTGTAGGCTATCTGTGATCACAAGTGCCGGTTTATTCATTGTTTTGTTGGACATGTTGGATCTGTCCATGATCAACGAGTATTCCGTCAGTCTGAAGTGCACAGTTACTTGGGAGATGTTACGAAATTTCCACAAAATAGCCATTTAGTTGGTGATTCAGCATATAAACTGCACGAAAATTTATTGGTACCATACCGAGATAATGGTCATTTAACACAACGCCAACGAAATTACAATTTCTGTCATGCTTCAGCAAGAGTAGTTATTGAGAGAGCATTTGGACTGTTAAAAGGAAGATTCCGAAGTCTTTTAACTGTATTTGCAATAAATCGAGTCGACCTGATTCCAACCCACATTCTTGCTTGCTGCATATTACATAATATTTGTCTAATGAGAGGTGATGACCTTAATTTTGAAATAAATGAAGATGAAGAGGAGGTAATTGATGTGGCGCACCATGCTGAAAATGTTAATAATCTTGCTCATGCAGGTGTTGCAAAAAGAGATTTAATATGCGAAACCTTAAGAATTAGACATGTGTAACTGACATTCCTTGAAGGAAATTCATATATAACACGTAATATCTATCGTTATTTCTATATAATAATATATGTAATATGTATTATTCTTTTATAATCCGTAATGTAACTTATATATGTTTTAGAATTCATTAGAACATACAAACAAAATGTTATTCTTATAATCCGTAATGTAACTATTGTGAGAAGGCTTTGAACGAGCGATGCGTTCCCGCCCTTCTAGAGAGCAGCTCCCGGTTTGCGACGCGGCTCGGCGCGCCACGCGTGCGTGCGTGATCTTGGCCACAGTCTTGGCTCACGCAGACGAGCCTCGATCACTGTCGTGTTCAGACGTGTTCAGACGTTCGTTACGGTTTACGTTACAGAGTGTGATATACATATATATAATAAATAGAGTATCTAGTGTATCATAGAAGTCGAACTGTTTATTTCCTGCCCATCTCGCCGCATCTCATAGCGTTCCAAGCAATACTTTCCAATAGGTTATGGGCCCAGGGCACGATTCCCCTGTGCGAGGAACGTAACACGATTGAGACACGTGCGTGCGAAGTGAGTGAGACGCCGGTGAAGGGCATAACAGATAGAAGAATCTAGAAGATTAGAGGGTAAATAGATAATATTTCTCGTAGCTGACGAGCAAAAACGAGAGAATTCGCAGCTAATAAGAACGTTCGATAAATGCTGCTAGAAGAAGATAGATGTATAAACTGTAATAAAGAAGTAGAGAATAGATGTATAAACTGTAATAAGAGAATTAGAGAATAGATGTATAAACTGTAATAAAGAAGTAGAGAATGATGAAGGAAAAAGAGGATATGTACAATAGAAAGAGATAGAAAAATGCCGCTTGGTAACAGGCCGGCGACGTGCGCGTGCAAGTCCGATCGTGAACGGCGAGAGTCATTTCTTTTGGCGCGCGGAATTTTTGGCGCGCGGAACTTGTTGCCGGGCGCGCACGAACACATAATCGATTTCAACTAACAAAATTGCATCGATGCGATATTACGATACACGAGTAAATGTATGTGTATACGTATGTATAAAACTCTATATGAGTTTATATTTGTTTGAAATCGTTATGTATCGGGTCGGTAATCGAGCATGACTTGCTGTGCGGTGTAGCTTGATTACTGCTCTGGGAGGCTGCGTAAATTTGTATGGGCCCCGTGCGTGTGCGTGATCAACCCGAGCTCCCATAGATCTTTTCAGCAGTGCTGGGGATCGCAACGGACAGTGGTGTGCGCGTACGGATAGCCCTGCAGAGGCGCGTAGTTTTCTCGCTTTGGGGTTATTGTGAATTGCAGTGCGTTCTATATAGCCTCACGGACTTCCGGGATTGAGTAAGTAGAGAGAGGCACGCCTGTCAAACGGTCAGTGTTTTTTCGAGCTCATCTGCCGTTCCTTCACCGTGGGGCGACTTTGTTTCAGGTAGTTTGCATGCTCAAATATGCAGGACTGACTGCAGATATAAGTCAGCAGTGAAGGAGTCGAACTACGGACGAATTCGGGGATTCTGTGCGGCTGCGACAATTTGGAGGTTAAGGCTAGAGGCGGAAACAGGCACGGAGAAACCGGAGTCGGAGCAGCACGAAAGCAGGTCGATAAAGAAGAGAGTGACAGGAGGAAAGAGGTGCCGAAGGGATAAGAAGCGAGAAAAGAATTCGGATGGACGAGAAGAAGGAGGAGGACAAGAAAATAGATATTAATCTTAAGAAAGGCGAGAAGGAGAAGAGGACGATAGAAAAAGGTACGGGAGGCAGGCCCACGAGGGCGGAGGAGCTGTCAAAAATAAGGAATAGGACAGGAAGCCAAGGATCAATTACAGAATACGTAAGGAAAAGAGGAAGGGAAGAAGAAAAAGAAAAAGCGGAAAAGGAAATTTTGGAAAATTTCAGCAAAGAAAAAAGGGTGAGATAAGATCGCCGCCAAACAAGGTTAAGAGAGAGGAAAAGAAAGAAGGAGATATGGATGTGGAAAGAATGCTGAAAGAGATTTTAGTGAAAATGGATGATCAAGAGAGAGAAAGAAAGAAGGATAAAGAAGAGTTAATGAAAAAGATACACGACCTGTGTGAGGATTACAGAAAGAGAGAACTGCTTTGGGAGGAGCAGAAAGCGAGTTTAGAAAATAGAATAAAACAGCTGGAGGAGAAAGTGGAGAACAGGGGAGGTGAAAAGGTAGAGAGCACTGAACTAATGAAGAAGATGAAGGAGATGGAAAGAAACGCCGAATTAGCCGAAAGGAGGAGAAGGAAAAACAACATAATCATAAAAGGAATGAAAGTAGAAAATGGAGGTGAAAGAAAAGAGAAGATGGAGAAATTTCTTGAAGAAGTCACTAAAAAGAAGGTGGAAGTGGACGAAGTGCAGGCAATTGGCCGAGGAGAATACAAAATGACGCTAGTAAGATTCAATAGATGGGAAGATAAAAAAGAAATAATGGCAAAGAGGAGGGAGATAGGAAAGGCAAGAAACATATTTATGGATGACGATCTGACGGCAACAGAGAGGCAGATACAAAAACAGCTATGGAGTATGGTAAAAGCAGAGAGAGAAAAGGGGAAGAAAGCAACGGTAGGATATCAAAGAATATGGATAGACAATTGCGAATGGAAATGGAATGAAAGAACCGAAATGCTGGAAAGTAGAGATGCTTTTCGGAAAGAGTAGAGAATAGAGAGGATAGGGAGAGGGAGAGAGAGGGAGTGAGAGAGGAGGGAGAAGAGGAAAATAAGGTGGAAAAAGAAAGAGGGTTAAGGATATGCTTTTGGAACGTGGCGGGACTGGCTAATAAATGTGAGGAAACATGGGACTATTTGGAGAATTTTGACGTGATAGGACTAGTGGAAACATGGATGGAAGAAGATAAATGGAGGAAGATTAAAAATAAATTGTCCGGTAAATTCATTTGGATTTGTGTACCAGCGAAAAGAGAGCACAGGAAAGGAAGAGCAAAGGGAAGGATAATAACAGCAGTCAACAAGAATTTGAAACTTATAGAGGTTAGGGAGATTAGCGACGAAGTGGTAGAAAGCAGATTAGAGTATAATGGAAACAAATGGAGAATAATCACGTTGTACAGCCAAAAGATGGAGGATACGATGGAAACACTAAGGGAGAAGATACAAGAAGAGGACGAAGAATGGTTGCTAGTAGGAGGTGATTTCAACGCGAGGACGGGAAGCGGAGGAGGACCGATAAATGAGGAGGAAGAGAAAGAAAAGAGAAGTGAGACTAGAAAGTCGGTAGATAAAGTCGTAAATAGAGAAGGACGTATATTAATAGATAAAATAGAAGAGAGAGGATGGGCTATATTAAATGGGAGTTTCGGAAGGGAAGGGGGATGGACGTATATAGGAGAATTGGGATCATCGGTTATAGACTATATCTTAGGGAATGACAGAGCAGGAGAAGAAATTAATATGGTTGAAGAAGGAGTTAGAACGGAATCGGATCACGTCCCGCTGGAGGTGGAGTTGACAGGACCACGAGTGTTGGAGACAGGGAGAAAGGAGAGAGAAATGGAATTAGAGAGAAGCGACTGGACAGAAGAAGGGAGGAAAGAATATCATGAGAAATGTGAAGGATGGTCGAGCACACAAATAGATACAGAAGACATCTGGAGGGAGATGAAAGAGAAAGTAAAGAGCGCTATCACGAAGCATAAGAAAAGGATAATACCATGGAGATTAGGAAGAAAAGAATGGTATAATAAAGAATGGAAGGAAAGGAAAAGGAGATTGAGGAGATTGATGAGGGACTGGAAGAAGGGAAGGATCGGAAAAGAAGAATATGTGAGGGAAAGAAAGGAGCACAAAGAATGGTGTAAGGAGCAGAAGATGAGGCACGAAAGGGAGGAAGAAGAAAAGTTGAGGAACATTAAAAATGAAGCGGAAGCGTGGAAGTATATAAATAAATACAGGAAAAAGAAAACTGAGGGGATAAGCGAGGAGATACAAATGGATGAGTGGAGAGACCACTTCATGGAAATGTTAGGAGGGACAAAGGAAAGAGTGGTGCTAGACATTGAAGAGAAGGAAGAAGATGGCACGAGAGGGGAGGTAACAAAGGGAGCCGAAGAAATATCGAGGGAAGAGGTGATTGAAGTAATAAAGAAACTGAAGATGGGAAAGGCAACAGGAGAGGACGGGATTGAGAACGAGGCGTGGAGATATATGCAAAAAGATGTAGGTGAATAGTTCCTGAAGCTAATCAACAGAATATGGAAAGGAGAGGATATACCGGGAGATTGGAATAAAGGCATGATTAGTCCAATATATAAAAAAGGAGAGAGAAACGACCCAAAAAATTACCGAGGAGTTACTTTAATGAATACGGCGTACAAGATATGCGCAAGTATCTTAAATGCGAGGCTGGAGAAGGAGATGGAGGCCAAGTTAAGGGAAGTGCAATTCGGGTTTAGAAGGAATAGAGGAACGATGGATGCAGTATACACAGTAAACTATGTAGCGAATAAGGAGCTGAGTAAGAAAAGTGGAAAGGTTTTTGCATTCTTTGCTGATCTTAAGGCAGCTTTCGATAAAGTAGATAGAAGGAAATTGAATAAAATAATGAGGAAGATAGGAATTGAAGATAACTTGAGACGAAGAATAATGGAGACATACAAAGAAACGAAAAATGTAGTGAAGATAAGAGATAAAAAGACAGAGGAATTTTGGACAGGAAAGGGACTAAGACAAGGATGCCCGTTGAGCCCGAACCTATTCAACTTATACATCATGGATTTAGAGGAAGGAATGGAAAAAGGACAAGCAGGAGGCCTGGTGATAGGGAAAGAAAAATTCTGGACAATATCATACGCAGATGATATAGTGTTGATGGCGACGAAAGAGGAAGAATTGAAGGAAATGATGAGGAGGCTCAAGAGGTATTTGGAAGGGAAGGGTTTGAGTTTGAGTCCAGAGAAATCAAAGATAATGGTGTTCGAGAAAGCTAGGGGGAGAAGGAAGAAAAGGGAATGGAAATGGGGAGGAAAAGACATAGAGGAGGTCAAAGAAATAAAGTATCTGGGATATACTCTACAGAAGAATGGGGGAGCGGAGAATCATATAAAGGATAGGATGAAAAAGGCTACAATAGCGATGAAGAGGACATGGAGCATTGGAGAGAGAATATTTAAAGAAGATTTTGAAAGAAGGATGAAAATGTTCGAGGCACTGGTAGAAAGCGTGGCATTATACGGAGCTGAAATATGGGGGTGGTTATACGAAAGCAGATTAGATGTGATAAAAAGAAAGTATGTTAAATGGATTTTAGGATTGGATAGTAGAACCCCGAATTATGTAATAGCAGAAGAAACCAAAATGAAGGAAATAAAAGTAAGGGCAATAAGGAGAGCTGTGAGGTATGAGGAGAAGGCGAGACAGTCAGGAAAGAAAATAGTTCAAGCATGTATAAAGGATCTAGAGAGGAGCAGACCAAGGAAAGAAGAAAGTAAGTGGGAGAAGAAGAGAAGAGAACTGATAGAGAGGGCAGGAATGGAGAAGGAGCAGCTAAGGAGAGAAATGGAGGCGGGAGACCGAGAGGCGGTGGGGAATCTTGTAAAGAGAATAGAGGAAAAGGAGAAGGAGGAGAGACGGATAAAGATAAACGAGTCAAGGTACAATAGTAGCTATAAAGAGATCTTAACAGAGGAGTTACCAAAGTATCTACTAGGAAAGAAGAAGAAAAAGGATAGAATGCTGATAGCCAGATACAGATGCGGAAGTGAGGTGAAAGGCAGTCAACATTGGAGAGAGGAGGAAGATAGAAGGTGCAGAATATGCCAAAAAGAAGAGGAGAACATAGAACATATACTAAAAGAATGTGAAGCGACAAAAAGCGAGATACAGTTAAAAGAATTTTTAGGAGAGGAAGGAAAAGGACTAGAAGTAATGAAAAGGATAGAAAGGGTTAGAAAAGAGGCGGAGGAAAGGGAAGGGATGGAGGGTGAAGAGTAGGAAGGGAAATTGAAAGACAGTTAGAATGTTGAACTAGTTTTAGAGTTAGTTAGAATGATCTAAGTGATGTATAATATATATGTATGTTAAAGAGAAAGTTATATGTTTGCAAATTATGTTGTATGTTTGTAAATTTATGTAAGAGTTGATGGAAGTCATCCTAAGCCGCAAGGCAAGGATTAAATAAAATTATTATTATTACTATATAGCCTCACAAGCATCGAATTTTTATCACTTAAAGAGATTTGGTGATAGAAATTGTAAATTATTATCTGTCAATATGAATGTTGGTTTATCTTGCCAAAAGAGGAATGCTAATGTTCAATTGACATTTGAATCCCGATCTAGATGGAAAAAGAGACAGAGAATCTTCAGATGGAAAAAGAGACAGAGAATCTTTCGATGGAGGAAGAGAGTCAAGACGCATTAGTAGACTATGACAGCGAAGACAGTGTTGTCACAGTAATAGAGAGAGAAAAAGATAGAGGTAAGAGAGTATTTTTTTAAATAAAGCAATCTAGAAGGATAATATACATGTGCATTCAGAGAAAATAAAAATAGTATATAAAGTTAGTTTATTGCTCGACTAACTGGCATTGAGTACAAAAAACTGCACAACGTTTCGGCCCACGGTTAGGGCCCTTTTCAAGTGCGATCTAAAATTCATGACAACAATATGCAATACAAATATAAAATATAATAAGTAGACTAAATTAATGATCGTTATGTTCGAGAGCAATACCTATTCGTCTACCGACTCGTCATAAGAAATTAACGGACATGCCTGTGATCACGAAAATGTTCCAGCATAATCATATATAGCAGCTGTGAACAATTATTCATACAGTATAAAGCAACAATAAGTGAGAGGAGTGTGCAAAAATCAAGCGAGACTCACGTGTCCAATGTGTAAAAATTCAATTTGCGTGTTAAAGATCTCCGTTGCGACATGTTGTGCGTATGTAAGGAGACTGTAGGCAGACAAAGAAGAAGTCGAGGTATCAGGGAGGTATAGGGGGGGAAAAATTATAAACATTAAACAGACGCGATGACACCATCATATACTGAGTTTAAATTCTCTGTGTCTTTCTTAAGGTTAATAGTGTTATTGTGCTTTTTTATGAAGAACATTTCGGCAATCTCTCTCATTTTCATGTTGCATTCTTTATGTAGAATTTTAGGATCTGACCACTTGAAATTGTGGTCATTATGTATACGATGCTTACTCACGACAGAGAGATTGCTGTCATGTTTCTTAATATCGTTGCAGTGTTCTTTAACTCTAGTTTCCAAGTGTCTCTTCGTCTGTCCTATGTAAGAAGCCTCGCAATTCTCACAATCTATCTGATACACCACATTCATGTAAAAAATCATGTAAAAAATAAAAAATTTTTACATGATAATGATGATATTTTTGTCACCAAAGCTGACAAGGGACAAGTAACAGTTATTATGGACAAGTCCGATTATATTAACCGCATGACGGAATTATTAAACGATACATCAACATATAAAAAGATAAAGAAGGATCCGATTAAGCAAATAACGACCAAACTTAACCAACTCGTAAGGTCTTGGCACGACAACGATATCATCGACTATCAGATTTTTAAGCGTCTCAATTGCACGAATGGAAATCTCCCTCGCTGTTACGGCTTACCTAAGATACACAAAACGGGATTTCCTCTGCGTATCATTGTATCGGCAATAGGCAGCCCATTGTATAATGTAGCGAGCTTTATGCACGAGATTTTGCAAGAGTCGATCCCTAAACCGAGATCTCATGTAAAGGATGGTTGGTCTTTTGTGAGAGTGATTGAGGGTGTAAATGTTAAGTCTGACGAGGTCCTTATGTCTCTTGATGTCACAGCATTATTCACCAACATTCCTAAAGAGCTCGTACTTGAAGCGATCAGAAAGCGTTGGCACTACATTTCCCAACGTACGGAATTTAATTTGCCGCAGTTTCTCCACGCTATTGAATTAATTTTACATTCCACTAGCTTCTGTTTCGATGGTCAATTCTACGAGCAAATCTATGGTAGTCCGATGGGTTCTCCTCTTTCGCCCATACTAGCGGATATGGTTATGGATGATTTGGAAACGCAATGCTTAAGTCTCCTGGATTTTGAGGTTCGGATCTTCCTCCGCTATGTAGATGACGTTTTCATGATAGTACCGAAATCGGCTATAAACGCTGTACTTGAAGTTTTCAATAATTATCATCCCCGGTTACAGTTCACCTTCGAAACAGAAGCTAACAACTCGATACCGTTTTTAAACACTTTAGTTATAAGAGATGGGGATAAATTAATTACTAATTGGTATAGAAAACCAACTTTCTCGGGGAGATACATCAATTATTTTTCTAACCATCCGCGTAAATACAAAATCAATACGATAATTAACTTGGTTGACCACGCAATTTTGCTGTCGGATGACCGCTTTCACCACACAAACATTAATATTGTAAAAGACATCCTCACAAATAATTGCTTTCCGATAAAGTTGGTTAATAAGCACATTAAAAACAGGCTGCGACAGTTAAAATATAGAACAGACACTAATAATAGCAATAGTGGTCTAAACAATTCATTTGACGCACGTAATTGTATAGTGATCCCCTTTATAAAAGGATTAAGTGAGGGCATAAGACGCACCCTAGAAAAAGTTGGTTTCGAGGTTCTGTACAAGATACCGAAAAAACTTAGTGCTGTCATCAAGAGGGGTAAGGACGGACTTACGACGAGCAGGGAGACGAATGTGGTGTATCAGATAGATTGTGAGAATTGCGAGGCTTCTTACATAGGACAGACGAAGAGACACTTGGAAACTAGAGTTAAAGAACACTGCAACGATATTAAGAAACATGACAGCAATCTCTCTGTCGTGAGTAAGCATCGTATACATAATGACCACAATTTCAAGTGGTCAGATCCTAAAATTCTACATAAAGAATGCAACATGAAAATGAGAGAGATTGCCGAAATGTTCTTCATAAAAAAGCACAATAACACTATTAACCTTAAGAAAGACACAGAGAATTTAAACTCAGTATATGATGGTGTCATCGCGTCTGTTTAATGTTTATAATTTTTCCCCCCTATACCTCCCTGATACCTCGACTTCTTCTTTGTCTGCCTACAGTCTCCTTACATACGCACAACATGTCGCAACGGAGATCTTTAACACGCAAATTGAATTTTTACACATTGGACACGTGAGTCTCGCTTGATTTTTGCACACTCCTCTCACTTATTGTTGCTTTATACTGTATGAATAATTGTTCACAGCTGCTATATATGATTATGCTGGAACATTTTCGTGATCACAGGCATGTCCGTTAATTTCTTATGACGAGTCGGTAGACGAATAGGTATTGCTCTCGAACATAACGATCATTAATTTAGTCTACTTATTATATTTTATATTTGTATTGCATATTGTTGTCATGAATTTTAGATCGCACTTGAAAAGGGCCCTAACCGTGGGCCGAAACGTTGTGCAGTTTTTTGTACTCAATGCCAGTTAGTCGAGCAATAAACTAACTTTATATTTTATTCACTGGCGGATGAAGTCATTTTTCTTTATTTATAAAAATAGTAATTTAAAAACTTTGTATAGAAGAAAAAGAGAAAAAGGAGGAGACTAGAGGAAAAGGTGTAATACCGAAACGCAAAGAGACACCGAAAATTAGAGAAGACATAACTTTAACTAGAGAATGGGTAGAGGATCGCCCTATACTACCGATAGGAAGCCGAATGTTATATGAGAAGCAGGAACAACTGGTAGCGAAAATGGATGCGGTATCTAATAAATTAGAGGCGTCGTTGAAAATGTTGGAAAAAGTTATGACCAAAGCCACTTCGATGATGGAGAATATGGTAGAAGTCTCCCTTGTGAATCTCGAAAAGGAGAGAGTAAAACTTAGACGTTTAGAGGTAAACAATAAAAATACGCAAAGTTCAGTAGAGAATGGTACACAAACGGTTAAAGAATTAGAAGTAGAGTCTAAAAAGAGAAAGTTAGATGAAACAACAGTCTGTTCAGCCGGAAAAGATAGAAGTTTAGAGACAATTAAAAGCGCTATAGAGGTGGAACTAAACAGTCAAAGGTTGCATATTAGAAGAGAATATAAGCTGACGCAAAAATCCAACTTTGATCTTTGGATGGATTATTTAAAATCTGAATTGATGAATAACGATTTGTTAGATGTAATAGATTCGAATATTGAAAGTCCTGAAAATCTTTCCGAATTAAAAGTTGCTAAGAGAAAAAGTCTAGTTAGAGATATAATAATTAATCATTTAGATGAAAATTATCATAAAAGGATTCTACATGAAAAGGATCCGACAGAAATTTTAAAGAAACTAAGAGGATATAAAAAGAGTGAAATAAATGTTACTCATGCATCGGTACGATCTAGACTTTATCAAATTAGAATGAGAAAAGATGAAAAAGTAAGTGATTTTTGCAAACGCTTTGATTCAATAATTAGAGAATATGAATTATGTGAAGATGCGGTACCTCTCACAGAACAAGAAATTAGATCTGCATTTTATGCAGGCTGTGTCAATTAATGTACCAGAGCTGAGGAATGTAGATTTAATTAGAAGACAAACTAATCTTAAAGAATTGAACATAGATGAAATAAAATCTTTCATGATGCAGTTAGAGGCAGAGACTAAGAGCGAAGTTAGAGAGAAGCTAGAGAAACCAGAGATTAGAGTTCAGAGGGCTACCGCAGAAGAGAATAAGCAAGTAAAGTGCTACAAATGCAACAAATTGGGTCATATGGCGAAGGACTGTCCACTAGTAGAATCTGGTGCCTGGTTTTGTTACTACTGCCAGGAGATACGAGGTCACAAGGGTGACAATTGTCCGAGTGCCGAAGCCCAGGCGAACAGAGCTAGAGGAAAAAGGTATTTAAATAAAACCGTTAATAAAAATATAAAGAAAAAGGGTAGATTTGTGCAAAAAGGCACAACAAGAGTAGATAACAAAGGGAAAATAACCAAGATACAACCAACCAAGAAACCTATACTGAAGAAAACAGCAAAAGAAGGAAAATCAGAAGAAGGTAAATTACGCATGGTTAAATTAATAGAAGATAGAGATAATTCAAAAGAGTTAGTCAATTTCATTGCAGATTCGGGTGCAACAGATCATATTGTGAATAAGAATATCATTCTGTCAAATTTTGAAAAATGTAAAAATAGAGTTATTAAATGCGCGAATAAGAATGAGCTTGCAGACATTTCAATAGGTGGTAAAGGAGATCTTTTGTTGTTAACAAATGAAAAAGAAAAGAGAGTCATTAAATTAACAAATGTAATTGCAACGAAAGAAGTCTCTGAAAATTTATTATCTCTAAGAAAGTTGGCTGATGCAGGGTTCAGTATTTACTTAGATGATAAATTGTTAAAAGTTTACAATAAACTGACAAATAAAATAGTTTTTGAAGGAATTTATGAGAAACCAAATTGGATTATACAATTTGAGGTCAAAAATAATAATATAGAGGATAATGATAATGTAGAATGTGCGGTGTATAGATGTAGAGCAGAAATTGTTTCACAGTGCGAGCTTCCTGAACAATCGCAAGCAAACATTCAGAATAATGAATTATCTATTTCGGAGGGAGAGTTAGATGAGAGGGATAATGTTGGCTCTGCGATTGGGAGGGAGAATGAAGGAGAGCTCACAAATGTGAACGAAAATATAGAACACAACAATACTGAACTTGAGCAAGCCATTAAGTTAGAGGATATACAGACAATAGAGAATATAGAAGAAATGTGTGAAAGCTCAGTAATCGAAAAAGTAAAGAAATTAGAGAAAATAAATGAGGCGATGTTATGGCATGTTAGATTAGGTCATGCGTCGTTAAACTATCTAAGACAGCTACAAAAAGTAGAAAAGAGATTAGAGACAGTTAAGTTTGATAACTCCATATTAGAGTGTGAAGTCTGTATAATGGCAAAGATGACAAAACTGCCGTTTAAAGAAAATAGAAATAGAGCTCAAAGACCACTTCAAGTCATACACACGGATATTATGGGTCCGATAAAACCCACCTCATATCCAGGACAAAAGAGATTTATTATTGTGTTTATAGATGACCATTCTAGATTGGCGAAAGCATACTCATTAAAGACGAAAGACGAGTCTGGAGAGGCTTTAGAGAAATACCTCATACATGCCAGAAATTTACTGGGAAAAGAAGAAAAACTGTGCTACGTAAAGTCGGATCAAGGCAAGGAGTTCACGGGAGGTGCGTTTAGAGAAGTACTGGATAGAGAAAGGATAGAAGCCATATACGCGCCACCGTATACTCCAGAGCATAACGGAGTTGCAGAAAGGTTCAACAGAACGTTGCAAGAGAAAGTAAGAACATATATGTTCGACTCGGGATTACCAAAGAGTATGTGGGAGTTGGCAGTTGACGCTGCTGTGCATGCGTACAACAGATCTCCACATAAAACTATAGAGTACGAGATCCCGTTGAAGAAGTTTTCATCAGAAACGAGTTGTCATTTTGAGCAAATAAAGAGATTCGGATGCATTGGATATGCAAGAGTACCAAAGCCTATGTCGAAGTTCGACAAGAGAGCTATTAGAGGTGTGTTGGTAGGATATACTGACACTGGATATATACTCTGGCATCCAAGCACAAGAAAATTTATAGAGTCCCGACACATCCGATTTAATGAAAAAGTAACATATAAAGATATGTACAAAAACAGTCAAACAGAAGAAGAAAAAGACTCAAATAAAAATTGGATGAAAGAATTCATAGAAGATGAGGAAAAGGGAAAACAGAAACTAGAGATTCCTGAGAAAAGGAAAAGAGGAAGACCGAGAAAACAAACAACACAATTAGACGAACAGAAGCAGAAGGTCGCACGTAAGGAAATTGAAACTCCAATGACTAGAAGTAAAACCAAAAGAAAACTAGAAGATAATGGAGACACTGATATACGGAGACCAATAGAAGATATTAGCTTTGCTAATTATACTACTGTGAAAAATACTCAACAGAATATAAAGAATGAAGATGAATTGAGTCGATGTCTTCTGGCATCATTACATAGAGAGCCCTCGACATATGAAGAGGCGATGACAAGCAGCGAAAGAGAAAACTGGAAAGATGCTGTAATAGAAGAACTTGAGTCTATGCGAACCAATCAAGTATGGACGCTTGTTGATAGACCGACAGAGATGTTAGATGGTAGACGAGCTAACATCATAGATTCAAGATGGGTATTTAAGAGAAAATTAGAAGCAGATGGATCAACCCGATATAAAACGAGACTGGTGACAAGAGGATGTAAAGACAAAAATGTGTATGATCTGAAAGAGACATATGCACCGGTTTCAAGATTGTCGTTGGTTAGATCTATACTGGTAATAATAAACAAGTATAATTTATATACCTGCCAGTTAGATGTGAAGACTGCATTCCTGAATGGAATTCTAGAAGAAGAGATATATATGGAAATTCCAGACGGAGTAGAAGTGGATGAAAACACCAAGAAGACCAAGGTGTGCAAATTAAACAGAGCTTTGTATGGATTGAAGATAAGTCCAAAAAGATGGAATAAGAGATTTTCAGAAGAAGCTAAGAAACTTGGATTAGAGAACGACCTACATGAGCCATGCCTGTTCACGTGGAGGAAAGAAGGCAAAATAGTGATCGTACTGCTTTACGTAGATGATATGTTGGTTGCAAGTAATGACCAAGAAAAATTAGAGGAAGTCAAAAAGAAGTTGAGTGAAACATTTGAGACGAAGGATCTTGGAGAACCCAAGAATTTTCTGGGAATAACAATAGAACGAAACAAAGAAGAAAGATATATGTACATCCATCAGACGCGATATACTGAGAGCATATTAGAAAAGTTTCATATGAATGAATGCAAGCCTCACTCCTATGGTCACCAGAAAAATGAGCAATAAAAACAAAAAGAGTAAATTAGAAGAAAAGAGTATTAGAGAAGAAATTAAAAGAGTACCTTATAAAGAAGCTATAGGCAGCTTAATGTATCTGGCTAATGCTACACGACCTGATATAGCTTTTGCAGTGAACTATTTAGCAAGAAGACAATTAGAGCCCACTGAAGACTGGCAAGATGTAAAAAAAGTCTTCAGATATCTTAGAGGAACTGTGAATCGAGGATTAATATTTAGAAGTAAAACAGATGAGTTAGAGTCACTAACAGATGCTAGTTTTAGAGATTGCATTGATTCTACGTCCACTGGAGGATATATAATCAGATTATTTGGAGATGTGATAGCATGGAGAAGTCATAAACAGACATATGTTACACTCTCTACCTGTCAAGCAGAGTATCTAGCAATGAGTGAAGCCTGTCAAGAAGTAATCTCATTAGACAAGTCGCTCAGGTATGTTGTTGGAAGAACTTTCTTGCCTACGACAATCTGGTGTGACAACAGAGCAGCAGGAAACTGCACTAAGAAGGATGGAAGTCACAAACTTAAAATGTTTGATGACAACTTAGAGGAAATAAAGAAAAACTTAGAAGAAAGAGAAGAAACTGGAAACAGAAAACATATGGCTGACACTCATGGAGATTTTATTAAGCAATGTGTTGATCAAGGGAAGGTCGAATGGATTTAGACCAAAGAGAATTTGGCAGACATTATGACAAAACTTTTACCTTTAGAAGCATTTGCATATCTAAGAGATAAGATAATGAATATAGAGTTAGAGATTGATTGTACTCGATAACTAATTCTTGTTATGTTTCAGATAAAGAGGAAACTTAGAGGAACCGTGGATCGCTCGCACAAAGGGAGGGAGTATTGTGAGAAGGCTTTGAACGAGCGATGCGCTCCCGCCCTTCTAGAGGGCAGCTCCCGGTTTGCGACGCGGCTCGGCGCGCCACGCGTGCGTGCGTGATCTTGGCCACAGTCTTGGCTCACGCAGACGAGCCTCGATCACTGTCGTGTTCAGACGTGTTCAGACGTTCGTTACGGTTTACGTTACAGAGTGTGATATACATATATATAATAAATAGAGTATCTAGTGTATCATAGAAGTCGAACTGTTTATTTCCTGCCCATCTCGCCGCATCTTATAGCGTTCCAAGCGATACTTTCCAATAGTAACTTATATGTTTTAGAATTCATTAGAACATACAAACAAAATATTATTCTTATAAAATAAATAGTAACTAACGCTCGTATAAATTGAAAATTAATAGAAAAAAACAAAGGCCAATAAACGAGCAATAAAAGATGTTTAAAACATATATAATAAATTAGTATAAATACATAGAACGGAACGTTTCGACTTCACTGAGTCTTCTTCAGCCGTGGTAATTAATTCGTGTTACAATAATATGAATTCTTAAGGAGGTTCGATCGCTACTCGTGAATCAAAAATGCGATTGAAATAAATGTCATTACAGCGATCCCGAATTATATGCAATATTAGTATAATGAATTGTGGATGCTACTTACGTGCTATATTCTTCGTCAATTATTAGTTTATAGAATATTAACAAACATATACTGGGGTATGAGAGCGTCAACGACTCGGGAATTGCTTATTCTACGCTGGGACCTGAACTTTGTGACAATAAAGCTTTCAATTCACATGGTAAAGTCCGATTTTTAAAGTCTTTACACAATCCTTGATGTTTCATCTATCAAATGCTAGGTTTTCAAAGTCCTAAGTTGGCTAAGTGTGTACTAAACCAGTGATAATCTACCTCGGAGCGACTTTCTCCATAAGAGTATAGGCTAAAAGTGGTCAACTTCTGAATTATATTACAAAGAAACTATATGGTCAATATCGCTCAAGTTTTGCGATTATTTGTGTAAAGTGTTTATGTAAATCATATAAAAAAATTAAGGCTCTAAGTTGGCTTTCGAGTATAGAAAGCTTATTGTCACAAAGTGACCGATTCTAACCTATAATGTTGGCCAAATAAGTAATTCCCTGAGTCGTTGACGCTCTCATACCCCGACATATATTTATTAATATTCTATACATTAATAATTGACGAAGAATATAGCACGTAAGTAGCATCCACAATTCATTATACTAATATTGCATATAATTCGGGATCGCTGTAATGACATTTATTTCAATCGCATTTTTGACTCACAAGTAGCGATCGAACATCCTTAAGCCTATCGATCCACATCACTATTCGATTGTCTAACGATTACATACTGGTGTCGATGCATCTGCGAAGTCAGTCAGAGATGAAATGTAGTCAGTGAAATTGCGTAATTGATTCTTCGTTCGGAGGCGAGAATAAATTGGGTCCAATCCATAATTGTTCTCAGAATGTGTGGTCAAAATATAAAAAGGTTTTTCTGTAAAGATCGTGTATAACTGAGATGATTGTCGTAAGTATAAAACCGTTGAAACTTACAAGTATTCGTCAAGACGTGAAATGTGCTATGTAATGCTCTTTCTTGTTTCACGGATGTCAAATGACTGCGCGGGTTGTCGGGACGAGCAGAGTTATAAACAAATAACAATGTAACCGAACATTCTTTAAAACTTGTGATTGGCTAGCTCGTCAAGTACACTAAAATATGATTCGTCAAGAAATTCTGTGTCCGTATTAGAGTTGATCCCGTTTTTTTGTTCTTTGATATGTAACATCTCTGAAATTAGTCTTTTATGAAAATTAGGTTCGGAATCGAGTATCGATGTATTATCCCAATCGAAAGTGTGATTAAATTTTGTGATATGTTCGGAAATCACAGAATATCTTGACGGATCCGCCCTGATGTTGCTCTTATGTTCTTTTAATCTGGTTTTCAGTTGTTGTTTTGTTTGTCCTACGTACGAAGTACAATCTTTGCACGAGATCTTATAAATTACATTATTATTCGAAGTTTCAGGATTCTTGTCTTTCCAAACATATCACAAAATTTAATCACACTTTCGATTGGGATAATACATCGATACTCGATTCCGAACCTAATTTTCATAAAAGACTAATTTCAGAGATGTTACATATCAAAGAACAAAAAAACGGGATCAACTCTAATACGGACACAGAATTTCTTGACGAATCATATTTTAGTGTACTTGACGAGCTAGCCAATCACAAGTTTTAAAGAATGTTCGGTTACATTGTTATTTGTTTATAACTCTGCTCGTCCCGACAACCCGCGCAGTCATTTGACATCCGTGAAACAAGAAAGAGCATTACATAGCACATTTCACGTCTTGACGAATACTTGTAAGTTTCAACGGTTTTATACTTACGACAATCATCTCAGTTATACACGATCTTTACAGAAAAACCTTTTTATATTTTGACCACACATTCTGAGAACAATTATGGATTGGACCCAATTTATTCTCGCCTCCGAACGAAGAATCAATTACGCAATTTCACTGACTACATTTCATCTCTGACTGACTTCGCAGATGCATCGACACCAGTATGTAATCGTTAGACAATCGAATAGTGATGTGGATCGATAGGCTTAAGAATTCATATTATTGTAACACGACGAATTAATTACCACGGCTGAAGAAGACTCAGTGAAGTCGAAACGTTCCGTTCTATGTATTTATACTAATTTATTATATATGTTTTAAACATCTTTTATTGCTCGTTTATTGGCCTTTGTTTTTTCTATTATTCTTATAATCCGTAATGTAACCTATACATGTTATAGAATTCATTAGAACATACAAACAAAATGTTGTTCTTATAATCCGTAATGTAACTTATATGTTTTAGAATTCATTAGAACATACAAACAAAATATTATTCTTATAATCCGTAATGTAACTTATACATGTTATAGAATTCATTAGAACATACAAACAAAATGTTATTCTTATAATCCGTAATGTAACTTATACATGTTATAGAATTCATTAGAACATACAAACAAAATGTTATTCTTATAATCCGTAATGTAACTTACCCAGTAAGCAGAAAATCATTGCTACAATGTTATTATAACGATATTCTTAACATAGTAACGTTTCCAAGTATGTAGGTTTTAACGTTGTGTGGAATATCATTATGAATATACTTTGACACAGATTTAGAGATTTCGGTAATGTTGAAATAACAAATGCTATGTCGTTATAAATAATATTGCATGTATGTTTTTTTAACATTATGACAATGTTTCTCATAAAATTCAATCAATAATAAAACAACGTTACTTCACATTAATATAATATGTCACACAAACGTTGTAAGTAATATTGCATTTATGTTTTTTAAATATTGTGATAATCTTTCTTATACAATTTAGTCAATAATAAAACAAAGGTAATACAACATTAAAATAACGTCACAATAATATTAATTCTAATATTTATTTAATTTATTTTTGTTCTTTTATTTATATTGATTACATGTTTTCAACTTTTCAATATTAATTAGCATGTCTAATATATTGAGTTTTATTTTTTTAAAGAAAAGTTTTATTAAGAAATATCTAATTAAAATAGAATAGATATTCTGTAATAAAAATATTCTTCAAAAAAATAAAAACTCAATATATGTATATTAGACATGCTAATAATATTGAAAATGTATTTAAATTTTACATATATTATTAACATATTATATGCAATATATAATAACATTATATCCAAAACATATTTTACATCCAATATATTATATATTATATATTAGTAACATATTTTATATCCAATATCAATATAAAAATCCAGTAACATTTTATATTCAATATATTATATATTATGTATATTAGTATACATCTGGAATATTCTTTTGCCTTATTCGTTTCCTGGAAAATAAAAATAAAATTTAATTAGTGAAAAACTTAATAATCTATAACTTAGTTTTAGTAATATTATATGTAATAGACTTTTATAAAAATATATTTGAAATAATTATATTAAAATAGAGAAACCATTTTAAAAAATAAAGAATTGTAATATCTGGATTCAATAATGACATACTTGAGAGTTCTTTTTTTTGCTTGCGGACGTTAGCAAACCGGAACCATTCCATTACGTATTGTTCGTATTCTTTATCAGTATTCCGGGGAAATGTTGCCTTAAAAGCTTCTAGAGTAGGAAAGAATACATATAAGTTTTAATATAAGCTCTAACAAAATAAAGAAAAAACATTTATATTATTGAAAGAATTAAAAAATTTAAAACTTTGTCTTTTCGTTGTGGTCATTTTCAAAGTATGACGTCAAGAGTGAAAAAATATTTGTCAAACATTCTTGCAAAATGAGTAGAAATAAACATTTTATTTAATATCCATAAAATTTCACTTGTAACCAATTGAATAAATTTGTAAAATAGTCAAAATATTTTTCTTTCGCCGCAATAATCAATAAATAGTCATAAAAAATATATGTAAAAAACTTTTAACTGATCATTAATTATATATCCTGTTAATTTTATAGTTATTAGTTTATTATTATTATTAGAACAATTAGAACAGTTTTGAAGTAGCTTATAAATCTAATTAATCGCAATAATAAAAAATTACATAAACATATCTTTATTTGAACGTATTTCGCAAGAATTTAAAAAGCATGCAGTTTTTCTCTTATCTTGATTCATAATGTCGGAAGACGGAACTGATTAAATATACAATATATCAATACATTTTCTTATAAAATTAATTTATAATAAACATTGTCAATAAACATTATCAACTTTTTGTAAATAATATACTTATGTATTTTTAATTGCTATGTGTATATAATTGTTTATAATTTAAAAAAGCTACTAAATCAATTTATTTAATTTGCTATCTTTACATGATTAAACATTTTTAATATATACAGAAAATCCATAAAATGTTGATTTACATTAAAACATATAGGATATTGGCCACTCAAAAATAAAGTAAATAAAATAAAAAAAATAAATTACCATTTAAACAATTATGATTATAAATTATTTCAATCTTATAATTAATTATTGTAATTTCAGTGCCAATTAGTTATGTTCTACAGCACAATAAAAAATGTTCTAAACAGACTTTTCTCATTACAATTACAGTAGGTCTGATATCAAAATTATATGTATTATATTAAAAATTGACTTACTTTTAATACCTAGTATAATCCGTGTATCTCCAATTTTAAAATTATTTTTCTGTCCCGTCCACGAACACATACACGCTAAAGAATCATCAAAGGTGGAACTCAAAGCTCTCCTAATAAAGTCTTTTTCGTTTTTTCCGCCAATTTGTAACATTTTGTTCACCTAAAAATGGTTTTTACAATTTATAAACAGTACAATTTAAAAATAAACAATAAAATTATATCATAATGCCATTACTTCATTCAAGCCATTATTAAAATTATATTTAATTTATATATATATATATATATATATATATATATATATATATATGATAGTTGATAAATTTATTTACCATTTGCACGAAGGCTTCTTCATCATTTTTTAATTTATCATCAAAATCAAGAAGATTTTGAATAGAAGTTATGGGAAAGTGTTGTCTGATTTTGTCATCCTTCAGAATAGAATTTTCAGTGCCATGTTGTTCGACCATGTTAATTTTAGCCAAGATCAATTTTGTCGTTTCCTGGATGTCTGCAAGTGTGAGTGTGATTTGCTCTTGTTTTTCCTTTACATTTTTAATTTCACTCTTTATAGTGTTTATAGTGGTTTTCAAGTCTTTTACATAATCCGTATTTTCATTTGCGATAATTATTGGAACATCGTTAATATTTTTTTCTGTTAAGATAATGTTCTCTGAAAGAGAGGAAATTAAATAAATAAATAGTTTATTAAAAAGACGCTTTTGATTATGCTTTTGATATTCTATTTTTATTACCATTTCCATATTGTACATTAACTACGTCATCAATATTTTCGTAGTCCTCGTTTGTGTGCGTTGAGGCTAAAAAATAAATTAATTTTATTCTAAACAGCAAAGTGTGTTTTAGTATTCAACTGTATAAAATATATGTAAAATGTGAAGCGATAATTAAATCAGTAGACGGATACAAGAATAGTATATAGCACTCAAAACTTTGCCAGTATGAGAAGTTTTAATTCAATTCTTATTTGAAGTAGCATTTCCCGCTATACGTAATTATTACAAATTGTTTTCTTTTGCAAATTTAATATTTATTTATACTTATGCTTATTTGTACTTATAAAATATAGCAGTAATTTTTATTAGACTCACAAATTTAAAATTTCATTCTATTCTATTTTATCTGTATAATTATAAATTTTCTGCTGAGACTTTTTTAGAAAATAAATCTAGATTAATATTAAATACGTTTACATTTATTTATTAATAAATTACTTTTGAATAAATTATTGTATATAATAAATATTTTAAAAAATTTATATAGTCTTTAAAATAAATAAATCAAATGCAAAATGGTTTTTTTGAAAAGCCAAACTTAATTCAAGATTTAATTTAATTTAAAATATGTACATACATACTTAACGGTTACGAACATTCTTAAAATTAATCTTCTAATCAACACTGTTTCAATGAATTAAAGCATAAAATTTTGAAGTTTGTGAAACGTTAACATTATCAAAGTAAAGCAAATAACTCATGTTCCTCCATGTGTTAATGTTTGCATAAATCAAACTGAAAAAATTTACCTGCAATATTTGATTTGTGTGATTCCTTGGACATCAATTGTGGAGGATTAAGATAGTTAACATAATCTTTATTAGTACGTTTTACTTTTCTTTTTCCCAGCATTCTTGTTATTTCAGCTTCGGATTCAGAGGTTGCTGCAACCTGTTTTTCTGCCTCTAAAGCTGATTCATAAGTATCTAAATAATAAAAGAGGTTAATTATGTAATTAATTTTAATTAAAATATATTTCTAATCATATGTATATGTATATATATATATATATATATATATATAATATATATATATATAGGTATATATATAAATTTTATACGAATATTACAAAATATCATAACAGTTAGAAACAAATAAATATTTCAATGATATAAATTTATATAATTTTATATATATTCATATATATATATATATATATATATATATATATATATATATATATATATATATGTATAACATTTCTGTAAGCATTTTATTTTGATCGGCGACAATCAATAAAATGATTAGACACACGCACACAATATTTTTCCTAATTTTGTTTTTCTGCAAGTATAATAATTTAATTGTACTTACCATGTTTACTAAAAACATGACATTTATATTTAACAAAATGTCTTTAACTGGCATTTCCTTTACTATTGCGGTTCTAATATTTTTGATTCCTGTAGGCCAATAACAATAATCTGGTTCATCTAACCAGAGTACAGGAACCACTGAAATATCTAAATTGTCGAATTGTGCTACTGCGTACTGAAAAAATAGATTAATATTAGATTATACACTTTTTTAAATAACAGAAGAGTTTGAAACTGCAATACATAATAAATACATTTGCAATACGTAATAAATACAACAACACTATTATATGTACTGGCAAACATACAACACGAGAGAGACGTCGTAATTATTGTAACGAAGACTCGGAAACGACTACTGCCTTCGACAGGCAATGGTATAATGCGAAATTTGGAAATTAAGTAGAGATAGAAGGGGCACAGCATTGATGTGTGAGTAAACACATGTATAAATGTAAAGATGTGTGAGTCGTACACACAACATGGAAAAAGTGACTAAAGAAAGTACGAAAACATCTCTGCCGCCGAGAGTTATCTATATAAAGATATATATATAATATTGAGAATAACAGAGAACATATATATGATTTGTAAATTGAAAGCATTTACACAAAGAATAGTCTAGAGAATTTAACGAGACTGAAACCGAGAGACAACAATATTAATTAAGAAAAATATAAATCTAAAGATTATAAACGCAAAAATAGTAAGCTTTTGTCCAAACAATTATAAATACATTTAATTAAATCAACACAAATATAAAATCCAAAGTAGTGTTTAAAAAAACAACCCACAAACATGTAATTTGTAATGAACAGAGTTATACTATACTGAAACAAGTACCTATTTTCATCTTCAAACATCAATCGGTGTGTAATATTGACAAGAAACAGTCATTTATTTTGAAGGCTTTCCTTATTATATTGTCAGCAGATGTAATATTTTCTTCATCAGTAATTTCAACAAAACCACACCAAAATACAGTGCTTTCCATTGGATTGTCAAAATAGGGCTTTATTTTATAACGCTTATATTTAATATAAAATATATTATTAATTTGCAAAATGTCAACTATTTTTATAGGTTGATTATTTTTCAAAATAAAATTACAATTAGGTTCTTTAGTTTCCACTCTAAAATTTTTATAAGATATAGCCGAAAATCCTTCTGCCGATTTATTGTTTATTAAACGAAAACCGTCACTTTTAATAAAATTTTTTTGTTCTATTTCAGAAGAATACTTATCAAATTCGTTTACTCTTTTTATAAATTGCTGACAATGGTTTATTTGATGTTTTAATCATCATTTTAATTGTATGCATATAATTTTCGAATGGAAAAGCGCTGAATTTATCTAACGGGCCAAATGTCTTTACGTCTAGTATTAAGTGAATAAGATTATGAACGTTATGATTAACAAATTCATTGCCATACAAATCACCAAACTCGTGTACAAAATATATTAATAAATCGTTAGCATAATCAATATATTCTTTCAATAAGTCTTCACAAACTAAAATTCTAATTGCACAGTGTAGCGAAAGAAAATGAAGAAAATATTGATTTTTTAGAAATGGTTTCATTAACCATGGACCATAATATAATAAAAATGTTCTTAATTCAACGGCTTTCCATCTGTCACATTCTGTTATCAACCTAGGTTTCCTGGAAAACTCATGAGGAGTTGATTTATATATTAATTTCAATCTTTCATTAATATTATCAATATCCTCTTTGAACAAACGGACTTCTTGATTTCCTTTGACCCAAAAACCCAATAAACGTTTCATTATTCCTAATAATACCAAATGCATATAATCTAATGGAATATGTTTAATAAAATCAATGTTTAAATCACATAAAACAGATACATTTTTATGATAATCTTTATCACTTTGACAATAGAATTCCTCATTTGTTCTTAATTTTGAATTCATTTCAGGAAAAGTCATTCTATTTTTGTAAAATAATCCTTCAGCGTAACACTTAGTACAACTTTCGTAAGAATTAAAATTTTTTATGCATAATACAAATGATTTTGCAGGAGCATCACAAATAATTTTACTAACTTTAATTTTTATTATTTTATCATGTAAATATAAACCTTCGTTTTGTAAATATTTCATTTCTTCAACAAATTTAAATAGAAAAATATTAGAGTTGTTTGGTTTAGTTTCTCCGTGGTAAACGCCTATTGGAAATGGTTTAAGTTTCTCCAATTCATCGATTTTTATCAAAATAGGCCAAAATTGACTTCCACTACTTTTTGTGAGAGGAAGTCCATCAATATTAACTGATATATTAATCTCATTACCTTGAAAATTGTTCTGAATGAATTTTAATAGCAATTTTGATTTTAATCCAAAGTGATAATATTTTCCAGGGGGTAAAGTAACTATTTTATTATTTATATTTTCAGTTTTAAAAAGAGTCCGTGCATCTGAAGGCAATGAATTTAATTTTAAATCTGATTTTATAATTTTTAATAAGTCACTAATAGCTGTTTGTGCGATATGATGCCCAATGGCCCAACATCTGAGATGATCTTTAAAGATTTCAAGTGACGATTCGGAATTGCAAGATGTAGACAATACATCAGCTATACGGAAATGTGATTGATCATTGTTCTTATACTGATACTTATTTGAAATGTGACTGATTTCTGTGAATGAATTTTGAGAAGATAAAGGTTGTTGTGTGTTGTGTGTTAATGCTTGTTCCAATGGAATACACGATGAAGATGCTGAAGCTTGTTGTATTTCTTGTATTTGAAGATTTCTTTTTTGTATATTTTTTTTAACGTTTGTTTTAATATTTCCTCGTATAATTCTCTTCAAATACTTTTCAGTATGACATTTTTTATAAAACTGAAAATAACGTAAATTATTATAACCGCATAAAATTTAATTTAGATTTTATCTTTTTATTCAGAATATTATTATTATGAAGAAATGGATTTAATTCACACAAAAATTTAAATGTTAAAGTTTTTTATATGTGTATATAATTTTACCTTATGTGATGTGCTTGCTGGTTTATCCATCGCTATTTTTGATTAATGTAACTGAAAAAAGAAGTACAAATAGAAGATATAAGACAATAATTAAAGTAATAATTCATTTGCCATTTTACATAAAATTAATTTTAATAATTTTTGATATGAGAAAAATGTGTAAATGTTAAAAAAATCAATATGTGTATATATGTATATATATTAATAAAATTTATTAGCAGATCGCATACGAGTAAGAAAGTGGGGCCTTTCCCAACAAAAACAGTACGTGCAGTCCACATAACGTTATAACGTGGATTGCACGTGGCAATAACGTGGATTCCATATATGCATGTATTTTTTTTTGTCGGGAAAGGCCCCACTTGCTGTCACACGTGCAATCCACGTTAGAACGTAACGATATCTAATGCAAGGACAAAAAGTATACGCATGCCGATAATGTATATGAATAGGATAACATAATAATAGGTTATTGTAAAATCTACACGAGCCATATATACAGGGTGTTTCATTTTAATTTACCCAGGCAAATATTTCGAAAACTATGAGAGCTACCATAAAATGTTTCAAACAAAAGTTGTTTGGCTTCGAGAGGGACATAAGATATACTTTTAAAGATATTTATACTAACCTTGATGCACACACCGCAACGAAAAAAAATAAGTATGGCACTTTTAACACTCTGTGTACAACAGATACACTGCAGATTTTTCGTCCTATATACACCGCAACAATAGCATGTAACAAGATGCTCAATTCTGATGCCAAATACCAGACTATATCGCTACATAGCATACAAGGAAAAGAGCCTCGTACATACATGTGCGCTCGTACATGTGCCTCGGGCCTTGGGCCTCGGACTCGGCCGACTCGGCGCAGGCGCCGCTAAGTGGCGCTGAGTGCGGAGCGCACACGTACGAAGACCATGCATGGCCATTTTAACTTATGTTTTTAAAATATTTTAAAAATGTTTGGAGATTGATGTTATTCAATACTATTTTCAAAATATTTATAAAACGTTATGTCATAACGTGTAGAAACTTTATATAAAATCAATATTTTAAAATGTTTTACAAGTATTATTAACATGTTTATATAAACGTGTTAATAATATTTGAAAAATATTTTAACTCATGTTTTTAAAATATTTTAAAAATATTTGAAGAGTAATGTTATTAAAGTAACATTGTCAAAATATTTATAAAACATTATGTCATAACGTTCAGAATATTTATATAAAATCAATATTTTTTAAATGTTAATTAAATATTTCTTGCTTACTGGGTAGTTATAAATTAATTGAGTTAGGTTATGATTAATCATAACCTAATTTAATTCAAACAAAAATAACATAGTTGCAGGTATCATGTATAAGCATGTATCGCGCAACGTACGTGTCAGGACATCCGTCCCCGTAGCTGCTCAGGTGGGAAGGGAAGGGAGGTTGTAAAGATAGAAACAGTTAGGCTCGTACCGAGACGTGACCCAACCCTTTTTTGCATCAAAGACGAACATTTCTTTGCTTGGAAGCACATCTGACCAGATAAGAGCCATACTGCATCAAAGACGAACATTTCCCCGTATTTGTATTGTAAGCACGTTCGGCCAGATAAGAGTCATACAAATGTTATAGAATTGAGCACCGATGACAGATTGCTATAATTTATGATCTACAATTGTCTCATCCTTTGACGAGCTATGTGTCGGGACATGGTTTATGTTTCCATTCGGACGAAAATTTTTTATTAATAAGCAAATAGCTTATTTGCATATTGAGACCCAAAGGGTCTAAGAAATGTCACGTCTCTGTTACGCAGAAGTAGAAGAGGAATAAATGATTAATTATGAAATCATTTTAGCTATGAATCAACGCAATCGCGCCATCTACGAAGTAGAGACGCGGTGATGATTCTAATGGATACTTAATTGGTACTTATCCTCGACAGAATAAGTCACGGAGAAATGTTAAATTCTATATTCTTTACATTACTCTTTTAATCTTTTAAGTAAAATGCATATGTGCTGAAATTATATTAAAAGATGATAGTTATATCATTGCTTTCTAGTTGCACATATAAAATAAATAAATTAAGAATTAACCTGATGTTTATAGTTAAAAGGCAATTTTAAAAAATAATTTGTAAGTTACAAGCGAGTGGAACGAGTTTCTCTTCTTATTCACATAATTTAAGAATATAGAAAATTTTTATGAATCAAACCTTCGAACACATCCTCTCTTTTGCATCACGCTAACGGCAAGGATCGGTTGCGTAACGAAAGAGGAGGAGAACGATTTATTTTCGTATGTAAAAGGCAAAATAAAGTATGATCCACTGTTAAATTTATAGGGTCAAATTAAACTCAATTTTGAGTAATTTTTAACCATTCCGTAAGTCGCCACTGCTCCTACTCAATATGTAGTTAATTTAACTAAAACAATGCTAATTTGACTAAACCAATGTAGTTAAAATAATCCTATTTTGTTTTAAAATGATAAATTTTGACGCACATGATAGTTAAAAATAACAAAATGTTATCTAACTCGAAGTATTGGTTTAAATTTCTTCCTTTAACATTTAACAAGGTAAAATACTTTATTATTCGGTTAAAATAAAACTAAACGATTTTTTAATACAAAATTAAATACTTCCTGGCATTATTGAGTCTTTGGCAAAATCGCTGACAGATCTTTCATGATTAAAAAAAGTCGTACGCCATACTTTAATGCGTGTTGCATAAAGAGGTAAACCTGTTTCTGCAAGTAGTGTCTTATAGCGTTTTTCATTGGCAGAACTGATGCGCACTCAGTGCACATTAAAGCCGTTGTACACTGATTTAATCTCTAATATTTAAAGTAAAATGCAAATATTTCGACTGATAACATACCCAGTACATATTTTACCAAATAGTGCAATAAAGAATATTGAGGATTTCATGATTTAACCCGTTTATATGTACACTTTACGTTGGTTTGTGTACGACGGGTTTAATGTACACTGAATGCGCACCAGTTCTGCCAATGAAAAGCGCTGTTAGCTTCAAGGTGCCGTCATACAGTGACTTTACAAATCATAGTCGACTGCATGCTCAGCGCAATTTCTGAGTACCAAGTTCGATAATTTCAAAGATGACGTATACATTGCATGTTGTATCGCGTTATTTGTCATGTTATATAACACTAAACATGATTGCATTTAGCGTTTATCTTATGTCATGCGTGACAGTGTATCTACGCGATTTGCAGACACGAGTCTCTCCCTGGAAGTAGAGATTCCAGATTCCCAGTATACGCCGAGTAAGGTCATCCTATTAGGGAATTTTAGTTAATAAGAATCCGAGGAGGATCTTTGAGTTTACCAGTAAACAATTTATAATTAAAGATAAAAGCCAAGCAATTAATATTTTATACGTGCAACTTGAAAACAGTGATATAACTATAATCTTTTAATCTACTTTTAGCTCATACGCATTTCATTTAACAGAATAAAAAGCGTAATATTATATAATGTAAAGAATTTAGAAATTAATTTTTCTTTGCGGCTCATTCTCTTGAAAATAGATGTTAAGTTAAGTTCACCACAAAGCTATACCTTCGTCGGCAACTTCGTCGCTGTTGCTATCGCTATCGCCTATTGTGCATGGGGCTTTAATCTCTCGAGGATAAGTACCAATTAAGTATCCATTAGAATCATCATTGCGTCTCTGCTTTGTAGATGGCCCAATTGCGTTGATTTATAGCTGAAATGATTACATAACATTTCGATCCTGAAAGAGGTTGTCCTCCACGCGTTGTTCACCGTGTAAGTATATGGAGCCATGTCGATAGATTAATTAGATGGCAAAGGGGACACCTGATTGACGAGAATACCTTACAAAAATTAAATGTTCTATTGCTTTCCATTTCTTTATTAATTACTGAGAAGGTATACAAGTGCAAAGAATTAATAACATAAATAAAGCAATGTACTACACCAATATGTAAAAGTATTTTGTTTATATTCTTACATGGAGTTTACAAAGTATAAGTTTAACAGTTTAACATTTAATTTAATTTTTAATTCCATTTTTCTTGCCCTAACAAAAAGTTATTTTTCCAAATTGATAACGGAACATTTTTAAGAAAAAGGCGTATATGTTGGCCAAGAGTGGATTTCTATTATTATTTATCATTTTTACGTCTTTCTGTTCTTCATTTCTTTAAATTAATATCTTTTATGTATAAAATATATTTCCATTTCATTTTTAAGTACGAAAAGGGACATATAAGCGACGAGATATAATATACACGTACTTATTGGGATTTTCACTCGTGACGTAGCCGTGAAGTTACAAGGCCTATTCCTGAAAGTATTAGAGCTGTCATATGTAAACACATATAAAGCTTGTGTTTTTTATAAATAATTAATGAAATAACGGTGTTTGTGATAAGAAAAGTGCGATGGGTGAAAATTTTCTTTGTTATTATTAATCTTCAATTGATAACAGGAGTGTTTGAAATACTTTTGCGTTTAAAATATCGGTGAATTGTTTTTACATATTACATTTAATATACAATTTATTATAACTAATATTACTTTTTCAGTTATTCAGTTATTATCATTTACCAGGCAGACTGTGGCCTGGCTGCGTTCCACTTATCACTGACAACGCTCGGCAAGTATCATTTCGTTCTTGTTTAACATTTGACAGACAACAAGGATGAAATGATTCCCGAGCGTTGCGAGCGATAAGAGCATATTTGCGGCTCGCAGACGTAAATTATCCTCCAGAGCGAACGAAGCATCTCGCGGTGTTACGATGACGAACGTGAGTAGCTACAAAGACAGTGTACAGTGTTACTCTTGGAGAAAGCTGACCAACGACGACAAGTTATATGCAGCGACATATTTGAACGAGACTGATGAGACTAGAGAGAACTCCATCGCGGAGATGAGACGCTGGGTCGAGGAGAACGATAACTTGCGCGGACAACTCGGTAAAAAGCAGCAGTCCCATGTGACGCACGAGTTGAAATATCGCTAGTTGAAATTCAATTATAGCTTATTCATTCCGCAGCGATAAAGCGAAATCCGCGTCGATGCGTAATATTACATCCGACACTTATTCATTTTAATCGCATAATAGGATGAAAATAAAAAATAATATAACATGTGGCGTTTGACTTTGTTAGCGAAATAAGGAGAGAGAGAAAGAGTGATATGAAAGTGCCAATAAATGATAATAGATAATGATAGAAATTTTTTATCATAAAGTCCACTCTCGTAATATTGCATTTCGCTATTTTTTAAATTAAGCAGTTTTTTTGATCGGCAATCGTTTATATCTTCGTTTATATCTTCAACTAGTCAAATAAACAAAAATGGATATCTATACATACATTTAGAACAGAAATGTGCGTAAGATTATGAATGTGTGGAATATTTATTCAAACAGAATATAATTAGATTTAGTTTTATGATTCAATTCTCTTCAAGTGTTTATAACAGTATTATGTATAATTGATTTTTTGCCAAACAGCAAGTTAAGCGCTGAATACTGCATTTTTTGTGATCTGTATCATCTTGGAAGATTTTCTTCCTCTTTTTGTTATAATTTCTATAAGTGCTGCTTTTTAATTGAGAAACACGATAGAACTTGGTGCAAAGCAGATAGATCTATCCATTTAGTTGTTTATTGTTAAATCGTGAAACGGGTAGATCTACCTATAGATACTAAACAATCGGCAAAGTGTTAAGATGCGTATAAATATTGATCGCTAATCGAGCGATTTGTTAAATTCGTGCGCGCGTGTATGCGTGTGTGTGCCTGTTTGTGACTACAACTAAATTTAAATCCAACTAAAAAAAGGGCAAAAAATATCAAATAATTTCTCTTTATGGACAATAACATAATAAAATAGATTTCTTAATATTTTCTGATAAAGGAATATTATAAATTTGTTTTTAAAAACGTGCTAATTGAATCTATTTTGCACACGTTTATAATACCTAATTTGTAATATCTAATGATATTATCAGCACTGCTTTAATTGTAACTTTTTAGTTGAAAGGAATTTTTAATCTATACACCCATGCAGATGACTTACTGCTCTATGTATATATTTCTAATATTAATGATAATAGATTTAGTACTGTTTTAAGTAACTTTTCATTTGAAAGGAATCTTGAATATGTACACAGATGACTTTTTTATCCTGCGTTTTTTGAGAGTTTGCAAATTTGATCTTGAGAAAACCAAGATCAGGATTCGAAACCAGTTCAAGCAACGATCCGACTTACCAGAATGGTACCAGAATAAAGATCCATTTCGACCGGAACTGCAGGAACTACTTAATTTAGGGTAACGATCACTATTTCGGAGTATGTAAGAGTTTATTGGAGTTCGTGGTTTCGTGAGATTTTGCAGTGAATCTTTTACGTAACCTAGATCGACATATGATAAAACGTTTTATTTTATATAATTAAAAAAATTCTCTCTTCTACTCCACTATTATTATCTTACACACAACGCATTGCGGATTATCCGATTATAGTAGAATAAAATTTCATAAATTTTCGAGAAATCTGAAATGCTTTATTTACGTTTAGTTTCTGTTTGCCTCTGCGGAATCCGGATGATCAAGGAAGATTAGTTATTCTTGTGCGCACCGTACATGACCCGAAAAGACATGAAATATCAAACCTGGCTAAGGTCAATATAAAACTATACTCGAACGATTTATATCGGATGTCGTCACCATGACATATATTCAATTCGTATCCATTGTTTCTCGACGAACAATCTTTTTAGATCTATTTGATGGCGCTAGAAACGGCGATGAAATATTATCCCGCGGCATCCATATATGGCTACACATTGTTCGTAGATTTGAAATGTACAACTGTACGTCACATTGCTCAATACCGACCCTACATTTTGAAGAATTCGGTTCGTTTATGGCAAAACTATCCCATGAGGATCCAATTAATTAACATGTTTAACGCCCCGTTAATCTACGATATTACTGCGAGGATCTTAAAATCTTTCATGACTAAGAAGTTGAAGAACAGATTCAATGTCTACTCAGACAGTACGATGCAGAACTGTTTGAAGGATATTCCAGCTAACATCTTGCCCGTCGAATATGGCGGCACTGATGGTACAATCCAAGAATTAACAGGTAATTGCGATAAATTAGAATGCAATAAATACAACGCGTTTAGTGAAAGGACGTTTCTATTAAACTAATATGTGTTGAAGAGAAAATAAACTTCTCTCATCTAAGATTGCAGTAATTCCGAGCAGTCGTACATTAACTAAAAGTTTGTCAATATTAGTTCATATGTGTCTAAACTAACGTCAACATTATATAGAATTCAATATATGTAAAGTAAATACTTTTTTTTTGCAGAATACTGGAAGAAACTGATCGAGGAGAATCGTGACTTGCTTTTGAATGAGAACAAAATCGTTTCAAAGCATGCAGAACTGTTTGAAGAATAATCCAGGTAACATCGAATATGACGGCACTGATGGTACAATTCAAGTTAACAGGTAATTGCGGTAAAGTAGAATGCAATAAATGTAACGCGTTTATTGAAAGAATGTAACTTATTAAGCAAATATGTGTCAAAGAGAAAATTAATTTTTCACATTGCATCTAAGATTGCAATAATTCCAACAAGTCATACATTAACTAAAAGTGTGTTAATTGTTTATCTAATTGTAAGATATTAAATACATGTCTAATTTGACATCTCAATATATCTTTCAATATATGTAATGTAAATACTTACTTTTATGGAATATTGGAAGCTGATCGAAGAGAATCGCGACTGTCTTGTGAATGAGGAGATAGACGAAATCATTACAAAACTCTAGAATCAACAAAAAGTACTTGCTTTTTTAACACATGTATAGATGTACTTATTATCGTTATATAGCTCATAAGTTTTGTCTGTTTTGTGTTTTGAGATATAAATAATTATCTTCCTTTTTTTTCGCAAATAGACTTATCGGTAATATGAAATTTTTAAGAGTTTTACAGGTGGACTTTAAAGGGGATTACGGGGATCTTTAAAGGCTCAGCAACGCTAGAGAACGTTTGCTTTTATAGCAAGTTTGATTTTCTTTTACCAAATGTATGCCGCGCTTCGTTGTGTCCTTTACGGGTGTGTTGTAAGGAAAATAAATTTTTTCTCTCTTTCTTTCATTGTGCAGAGTATACTCTGAGAGTATAATGTATGCAGATGTATAAAATTAAGCTTTTAGTTCAAATCCTTTGCATTCTTAAATTAGGAGAATAAGAAGATAAATTCGCTCTACTCGCTTTGCAACTTCGAACTCATTTTCCTTACATTGTTTTACATTTACCTTCTTAACTGTAAACATTAGATATATGCATACTTTATAAGTAACAATGTAATAATAATTTTTAAATATAAGTTTATTTTATACGCACATTCTGTTTATGTATTGTATAAACGATCAAATACATGTTACATTGCAATACATTTAGAAATCAAAGTTTCTTCGCGTCGTTCAAGAATGAGTAGGAAGTATCCATCAAGGTCGTCTGCAGTCGAATCATAGTCGACTGCATGCTCGGTGCAATTTCTGAGTACCAAGTTCGATAATTTCAAAGATGACGTGTACATTGCATGTTGTATCGCGTTATTTGTCATGTTACATAATACCAAACATGACTGCATTTAGCATTTATCTTATCTCACGCGTGACAGTGTATCTACGCGATTTGCAGACACGAGTCTCTCCCTGGAAGTAGAGATTCCAGATTCCCAGTATGCGTCGAGTAAGGGCATCCTATTAGGGAATTTTAGTTAATAAGAATCCGATCATATACCCTCTGGTCCCTCCCTGGAGACCGGAGGACCTTTGAGTTTACCAGTATTTACTATCGTCACGATAGCAAAGTCACTGTATGATGGCACCTGCATACTAATTAAAATAATAAGACACTACTCGTTGCAGAAACAGATTTATCTCTTTATGCAACACGCATTAAAGTATCGCGTACGACTTTTCTTTTATCATGAAAGATCTATCAGCGATTTTGCCAAAGGCTCAATAATGCCAGGAAGTATTTAATTTTGTATAAAATAAATCGTTTAGTTTTACTTTAACCGAATAATAAAGTATTTTACCTTGTTAAATGTTAAAGGAAGAAATTTAAACCAACCTTGAGTTAGATAATATTTTGTTATTTTTAACTACCATGTGCGTCAAAATTTATCATTTTCAAACAAAATAGGATTATTTTAACTCCATTGGTTTAGTCAAATTAACATTGTTTTCGTTAAATTAACTACATATTGAGTAGGACCAGTGGCGACCTATGGAATGGTTAAAAATTACTCAAAATTGAGTTTAATTTGACCCTATCAATTTAACAGTGGATCATACATTATTTTGCCTTTTATCGACGAAACTAAATCGTTCTCCTTCTCTTTCGTTACGCAAGCGATCCTTGCCGTTAGCGTGACAGAAGAGCGGATGTGTTCGAAGGTTTAATTCATAAAAAATTTCTATATTCTTAAATTATGTGAATAAGAAGAGAAACTCGTTCCACTCGCTTGTAACTTACAAATTATTTTTTAAAATCACCTTCTAATTATAAACATCAGGTTAATTCTTAATTTATTTATTTTATATGTGCAACTAGAAAGCAATGATATAACTATCATCTTTTAATATAATTTCAGCACATATGCATTTTACTTAAAAGATTAAAAGCGTAATGTAAAGAATATAGAATTTAACATTTCGCGACTTATTCTGTCGAGGATAAGTACCAAGTATCCATTAGAATCATACCGCGTCTCTACTTCGTAGATAGCGCGATTGCGCTGATTTATAGCTGAAATGATTTCATAACATTTACACAGAGAGAATTTTTTGTTATATTTTACCCTCAAATTTACTACAAACTTGGGACAACTTGGCAACCAAGGAATTTTTTAAATATACAAAAGACATTTTACAAACAACGTGATAAAAATTACCAAGCAGATTGGTAAATTTTGAAAAATTATAGAAAGAATGACCGCAAAAACAGGCCAAAAATAGCCTCTTTTTTCACCCTTGAAGTTAGACTTCTACTTGGTACTAAATGGTAGTCTATAATGAGTCATGAACCCTCAGAAAGTTTCAGATTGAGCCGGATTTTTATTTTCAAGATATGGAGGGTCAAAGTTGTTGATTTCACCAACTTGCGTATTCGCTGTTTTAAAACGTTGAAATAGAAACTTACATAATAATAGGTTCAAAAAACGTATTCGTTTGCTGTTATGTGATTATTTGCAGGTATACGCGAATATACGTTGGTATAAATGTGAAAAAGATATACGGTTACATTAATTTGTGCACTCATTCGGAACCCATTTTGTCGGAACATTTTTTCTTTTCAATTTTTTGCAGGATCATTTCATTTTTCTGCATATCACTTCATAATCATTTAAAACCGTTTCATTTTCAAAAATTTTTATGTAAGTGTAAGCTAGGTTCTTATGTGAGAGGCGAGGGGACTCACTCTAATCACATTTATATACTAACATATATTCGCGTATATATGTAAAAAATCACATAACAGCGAACGAATACGTTTTTTGAACCTATTATTATGTAAGTTTCCATTTCAACGTTTTAAAACAGCGAATACGCAAGTTGGTGAAATCAACAACTTTGACCCTCCATATCTTGAAAATAAAAAGCCGGCTCAATCTGAAACTTTCAGAGTGAACGGAGCATCTCGTGATATTACGATGGCAAATACAAGTGATCACGACGACAGTGTAGAGTGTTACACTTGGCAAAAGCTGACCAGCGCGGATAAGTTATATGCAGCGACATATTTGAACGAGACTGATGAGACTAGAGACGCGGAAATTAAACGCTGGATCAAGGAGAAGGAAGACTTACATGCACGAAACGGTAAAACGGACCCACGTGAAATATCGCGTTGAAATTCAATTATAGTTCATTAATTTCGAAGATATAAAGAAGTCACCTTCAATCCGCGGAAATGTAACATGACATTTGATGTATATTCACTTAAAAGAAAAATGAAAAATGATGTAACAAGTGGCGTTTAACTTTGTTAGCGAAAAGAGAAGTGAGAGTAAACGTATCAATAAATAATAATAAATAGTTACTGAATAGAAATTTTTTATAATAAAGTTCGTTCTTGCAATATTGAATTTCGATATTTTTTTAATCAAGCAGTTTTTCAATTAACGATTCAATTAGTCAAAGAAGCAAGAAAGAATATCTATGTTTAGAACAGAAATGTGCATAATATAATAATTTTGGTACGCAAGTTTTTGAATGTGCGGAGTATTTGCGCAAGTAAAATATACCTAATTAGATTCAGTTTTATGTTTCCGGAAAAACTAAATTATTTCTTTCTTTCTTCCATTGCACAAAGAGATATTTGAGAGCGTAATGCACGAGAGCGGATGTATGAAATTAAGCTTCTAATTAAAATTCGTTGCATTCCGAAATTAAAAAAAAAAGAAAAAAAATTCGCATTACTCGTTTTGCAATTAGAACTCATTTTTGTTTACGTCATTTTAACTCTTTAACTAGAAATTAGACATATACATTTTAACTTATTAATTTTATATGCTTAATTTATAAGTATAACATTACAATTATAATTTTTTAATATAAGTTTAATCTTACATTAATTCCATTCATATTTTTTAGAAGATCTTATGCGTGTTACATTGCAATGGATTTAGAAATTAAAATTCTTTACAGTTATTTAGATAGTTAAATCGTATCGATTTAATTACGGGGAGGAAGGGGCCATTGTTCTAACAATAAACCATGTTTCAAGTCCGACAGTGATCAGCGCGCAGTTTAATAAGTTGGAATATATATGTATACATATGTATACATATATCCATGGAAATTTATATTAAGTTATCAAAGTTCTCTCTAAACTCGGACCGAAAATGGCATTTATTCTAATTTAATTGTATATCATAAAATGGTCTTATTTTTCTTATTTAGAAATTAAAATATTTTTGCGCCGCTCAGGAATAAGTAGACATTATTTATCAAGTGTCTATGGGAGCTGTCCAGCAAGCGACACAAGTATCGTCTGTCAATATATGTCTATCAAGGTCATCAAACCTAATCACGGTCGGCTGTAGATGGGGCAATCTCTGATTATCGCAGTCGACTCAATTAAAAAATATAAAAATAATTTTATAAAGAAATCTAAATAAAAAATTCATATTTTCAAAATCATTACTTTAATTGTAAGCAGAATTAATTTACGTAACAAAAATTTCAAAAGTTCAATTTACTATGTACTTAACTCATTCAAATTCGCGAAATGAAATTCTGATTCGATAAAATACTTTGATGTATATTTTATTTAACATTTAAAATTTTATTTAAAAATTATTTATATGGAAGGCGACGGTCAACATAATTCAACATAATTCAATAAAATAAACGATAAACGATACGAGCTCTTTAAAAGCTCAGTACGTGTGCGAGTATTTCCTCAAGCACAATCGCAAATACATCAATAAACAGATAAGACCAAGATTAAATATTTTCCATAATCAGTTTTAGCCCATCCATTTTAAGGCAACGGATCTATGAGATGTAATAAATTTACACTATAATTTATTGTTATAATTTGACATGTATCGAGATACATTTGCTCTATATTTAATTAATCGTAGTTTCGTTACCTCAGTAAAAATAATGTCTAACTCACCAATCCGATGTGCAACAGGCGGAGTTACTCAGCCACGTAGCTACGATACTGTAACATACAAACATAAGATTCAAATTAAAGAAACGTTCAAAATGATCAACATTTTAAAAGATAATTCTTACGCGCCTCTACATAATTCGTATTTCAATATAAAGTATTTAGCAATACAATTATTTGTTTACCGAAAAAGATCTTTACAGGAATAAAACTTTAGATAATTTTTCTTTCTTTAATTACTTTTTAACTTATTAAGATAAAACAATTCAAATAAATGGAAACGAATTATTAATTTTATGTAGCTAAGAGATGATACTTACCTCAAGGTTGCTACTACGGTCTCCGATGTCCCTCTCAGACCTCCTCCTCCTCTCAGGACGTCAGGTCTCTCTTTTCACCGCACAGGACACTCGCGAGAAACACTCGCGGATAATAAATAACAGTTGCGCGCGGACTAATAATTATCAGTAAAAGTCTATCTCGCGCGATATACTGTACGGCACTCTTATTTATAAAGCCCAGAAGAGAAGAATATTCCGTCAAGTATGTCAAGTAATATTCTTCAAACGGGACTTTGAAAAAGTCCTTTAGTCCGGCGAATACTTGTGCGGCACTCCCGAAGCAAACGCGACGAACCGGCTGCGGTTCGTTTGTTCAATTAAATCGGCAGTCGCGAGGGTACGTTAGCTTCCCCGTCTTTGGATTTTTATCCAACCAGAACGAGAGTTTTGCTTGGGTAGCATCCTCGGGATACTGGGCCTTCCCACCTCGCCAAGGTCGTACCTATGGGAAGGAAGTACTTTAGTCTGTAATATAATAGCAGATAAAATATAAAATTAAATCTATATATAAATATGAGATATTTCCCGAAATATTTTCACATTTTTCAACATGGATTTTTCGTGAAAATTTGATAGAATCGCGACGCCGATTGCCCCGATTCGTTCCGCGTTCATCACCGCGTTATGTCCGTATCACACTAGCGATTGGCGTTTGCGTCTACGTCTTTTGACCAATCAGAACGGAAATCGCGAATCGCAATCGCCAGCAGCTACTTTCTGATTGGTCAAGAGACGTAAACGCAAACATAGACGCAATCGCCAATCGTTAATGTGATACGAGCATTACGTTAACGACGACGAAATGTTCGAAGATGTCGGTAATTTGGCGCGACACTACGCGAATCAAATGGCTAGCAAAGACACTCAGTTAATTAATCAAAAATAAAATTAAAATTAAATATCGCACTTACAGTACGGGATCGAGCACGATAAATCTCGCGAATGTAAAACTGCACTATTAATATCTTGCACAACGAGAAGTCGCGACTGCAGGCCGTTAAGTTACGCGGCACGAAAATAAACGAAAATAAAAAATGTTAAAGAACGGGTGTTGTATCACGGTGTGCTATCACTCGAATCACTCGATACGATTTCACGGTGTCACTCGGCCCTCTTTCCCTTCTTTGAAAAGAATCGGAAATAAATCGCACTACAATTATTCCGGCACAGCGTTCAAAGCACGACACTATTTGTGAGTTCCAGACACATGGCGAGATGAACGATTATTGTCCGCAAATGCACAACGAAATTGCAAATCACTCACAAGTGCCGTACCTTCTCCTCGACGTCTCCTCGAGCGAGCAATTCGCACGACACACATTCGTTCCGACAGACACACTTGATACACTTGCGAATTCTTGATGAGCGCGTCGATTCTTCCCGCAAAACGAGGAACAGGAGTGCCAATCGCAGGAAGAAGCGCGTTCCGAAAAACACAGCACCCACAGCCACAGCACGGAGCACGGCGACGGGCGCATGGAGCGCGAATAACACTTCACAACTGTCCGAAATTTACCGGGAGAATGACCGAATGATTTCCGCAGGTAACGGTACTCCGAACGTCGAAGAAAACAAGTGGCAAGGCCGCTCACCAACAAGAACAATCGATCGCACACCGACTTCGAATGTACGCTGTTTCAAGTTTCAACAGGTCGCGCTCAGTATGGCGTCTGGTATGCCGATGGGCGCGTTCAGCAGACACAACTGTTGAGTCTCGTCTTATCAACACTCTGCGTTGATTGGTTGATTCTAAAAGTAAGAGCCAATCACGTTCGACTGTTACTGAGCGTCTTGGTCTGCTGAACGCGACCTATGTGTCGCTGCGCCGCGCCGCCGCGCCGGCGGCTCGGAGCGGCAGGAACGTGATTGGCCGGATCCGGGAGCTCGACTCGCGAGCCAATCGACGTCTCGCCCGAACGTACGGCGCGGCGGCTCGGCGGTAACGGCGCGCGTAAGCGACGCGGCGCAAGTAATACGTGATGAGTTGAACGACGACGTGAGACGTTGTCGCTCGTGTAATTTCTTTCTCGTGAACGAAAAGAAATCCGGTTACGGAGTGTGTGTGCTGCTGCAGCTGAATGTACGCCGAATATTCCGTTCCTTCTCGTGTCGAGTGCAACGAGTGGGAAATGCCGTCGCTGGACGAAATGAACGCCAAATGTCGTGCTGGACACCGACGACCGAACGCATTATCCTCTCCCGACTGTGATTTAGCGGGCACTCCGTGCAGCATGCCGTGATCGGTGAGTGAATTATGCATGAGAAATAAATATGTTTCGAAGCGCGATAGATCCGAATCTTAAGAGAATCGTTGTCCCGCGTGTCGCAGTGAGATATAATCTCGCGTCTCCTGCATCCGCGTTTCGATTTCTACTTCGAATAAGTTAATCGCGCGGGAAGATGCTACAGTGAATAGCTCGAACAACCCTTCATTAAGCTCCGGAATTAATAGTCAATTAAGTGACTAAGAGAACACAATCGCGCGTTTGGCGTTCTCACTTCGGTTGTCGCGATCGCGAATGATCGCGAACAAGGGAGCGATGAGCTTGCTTCAAAATGCGCATGAACATCGAGAGAGAGTATTTAAAAAATGCTAAAATATTAAAATATTAGAATATTAAAAATACAAACCTTATCGAGACCATTTTTTTTCTATCGTTTATTTTAACATTGAAAATGTAGCGAGGTCCATTGTCTAAAATCTAACATAGGTAACATGTAACGTGTTTATTTTGGTACTGAGGCGTATAATAATCTGTCATAGTCGCTACGAAAATACCAGCTACATCTTATACAAGCTTCGCCGAGAATTTTACACATATAATCTTCTCGTCCTTCTCGTTTTTAAATTTCCACATAACGTCGACGCTCAACTAAAAAAAAAAACGGAAATGATTTTATTAACGAGATAATTAAAATTTTAAGAATAATATTTAAGTGCACACATATATAATGACAAATTTGGAAAATCTAGACTAAATGCAGTGTGGGGAGGCTCATGGTAGAGATCAATGTTTGTCCCGGGGCCTCCCCACAATTAGCGCCGAGAGGGACCCCCGGGGAGGTTTTAGTGGGTTAGAGTCCCACATAACTTCCCTCCTCGCCCCGGAGGAGGGGGTATCCGTGTGGATTTCCCCCCCGTAAAAAAAAGAAAGACTAAATGCAGTAGATTTAATATAGATTAGAAAGGAGAAGAAACACAGAGAGATTAACAATGTGACTCAGAGCGGAATTACCGCAGGGGGGTCTTCTTATCCAGAGCGAACGTAATTTTATAGTTAGCCTCCTGGCTCTTTTTCAAAGGACATTTGAGTCCGGAATCCGGATTTTTGCACACATCAGGTTGTTTCAGGGGAAAGGAGGCACGTCGAGCACCACTCCATATACAAATGCTTTGACATCCGAAATACCTGTGTCTGCAGAAAAACATATTAATATGATTTTTAATTTATATTTTACAAATAAAATTATTATCTATATCGTAAAATTATAATTTGAAGTTTTGCGACTGAAATATTATTTTCTTACTAATTATTTTACTAACTTGGTGTAAATTTGGCTTTTACGTGTATGTTCTTGCCACTAGTTAACATGCATTTCTCATCGGACACATCGCAGCTTGAAATCACGATCTCATTGATCTTAGCTAACTCCGAACCTGAAGTAGATTTGAAATTTTGTTAAGTATACATTATCATAAATTATTTGCATTGCCTATATACAAACTCAGATGAGCATTATAAATGTTTATCCAACACATGAATTTAATTTGATTTAATTGAAATAAATGAACTTAATTTATGATTGCATAAACGTTCGAATCGCGGGGAGGCGTTCTCTTTATATCGCTCATTTGCTGTAATTACATCTCATGATAATGGAAAGTTACGCGTGAGTTGTAACATAATTATATATAATCAGACGAACATCCAAAGCATGCGTAATTAAGTAGTTTAAAGTGTAATGTTGCTAATAGCTTCCGGCATTCTTGATATTAAAGGGATCCTCACACACACACACACACACACACACACACACATTGGGTAAATTCTTCCTTCAATTTATAATTAACGATAAAAGCCAACCAATTAATATTTTATACATGCAACTTGAAAACAGTGATACATAACTATAATATTTTAATATAATTTTAGCTCATACGCATTTCATTTAATAGAATAAAAGCGTAATACTATAATGTAAAAGAATTTAGAAATTAATTTTTCTTCGCGGATCATTCTCCTGAAAATAGATGCCAAGTATACACATTCACCAAACCGGATCCGTCATTGTTCGCTGCAGACGGCGCATATATCTGATCACCGAAGTTGATTAATGATGATCGTGAAAATGATTCCAAAGAGCACGTTCTTGTGCACTGTTTATATATATCTATTCGCGTTTATATATTGCCTGTCGATCGCGCGTCGCTCGTTACAGTGCAGTGCGCTAAAGACTTGCACACGCAGTGTCTCTTCGCGGTGGACGAGGCGTTCACCAGCATTCACTATCGTCGCGATGGCGAGCAGTTGCAGCGACAGCGTCATGAATCACGCTTGGAAAAAGCTGTCCAAAGATGACAAGTTATATGCAACGACACATTTGAACGAGACTGATGAGACTAGAGAGAACTCCATCGCGGAGAAGACGCAAATAGACTTATCGGTAATATGAAATTCTTAAAAGTTTTACAGGTGGACTTTAAAGGCGGTTACGGGGATCTTTAAAGGCTCAGCAACGCTAGAGGAAGTTTGCTTTTATAACGAGCTTGATTTTCTTTTACCAAATATATGCCGCGTTTCGTTGTGTTTTTCTTTCATTGTGCAGAGTATAATGTATGCAGATGTATAAAATTAAGCTTTTAGTTCAAATTCTTTACATACTTAAATTAGGAGAATAAGAAGATAAAGTCGCTCTACTCGCTTTGCAACTTCGAACTCATTTTCCTTACATTGTTTTACATTTACCTTCTTAACTGTAAACATTAGAGATATGCATACTTTATAAGTAACAATGTAATAATAATTTTTAAATATAAGTTCATTTTATACGTACATTCTGTTTATGTATTGTATAAACGATCAAATGCATGTTACATTGCAATACATTTAGAAATCAAAGTTTCTTCGCGTCGCACAAGAATAAGTAGGAAGTATCCATCAAGGTCGTCTGCAGTCGAATCATAGTCGACTGCATGCTCGGTGCAATTTCTGAGTACCAAGTTCGATAATTTCAAAGATGACGTGTACATTGCATGTTGTATCGCGTTATTTGTCATGTTACATAATACCAAACATGACTGCATTTAGCATTTATCTTATCTCACGCGTGACAGTGTAGCTACGCGATTTGCAGACACGAGTCTCTCCCTGGAAGTAAAAATTCCAGATTCCCAGTATGCGCCGAGTAAGGTCATCCTATTAGGAAATTTTAGTTAATAAGAATCCGATCATATACCCTCTGGTCCCTCCCTGGAGACCGGTGGACCTCCGAGTTCATCAGTGTGACTATTGTCACGATAGCAAAGTCACTGACGGCACCTTGAAGCTAAGACACTACTCGTTGCAGAAACTGGTTTATCTCTTTATGCAACACGCATTAAAGTATCGCGTACGACTTTTTTTTATCATGAAAGATCTATCAGCGATTTTGCCAAAGGCTCAATAATACCAGGAGGTATTTAATTTTGTATAAAATAAATCGTTTAGTTTTACTTTAATCAAATAATAAAGTAGTTTACCTTGTTAAATGTTAAAGGAAGAAATTTAAACCAATACCTTGAGTTAGATAACAATTTGTTATTTTTAACTACCATGTGCGTCAAAATTTATTATTTTCAAACAAAATAGGATTATTTTAACTCCATTGGTTTAGTCAAATTAACATTGTTTTCGTTAAATTAACTACATATTGAGTAGGACCAGTGGCGACCTATGGAATGGTTAAAAAATTATTCAAAATTGAGTTTAATTTGACCCTATAAATTTAACAGTGGATCATACTTTATTTTGCCTTTTATCGACGAAACTAAATCGTTCTTTTTCTCTTTCGTTACGCAAGCGATCCTTGCCGTTAGCGTGACAGAAGAGAGGATGTGTTCGAAGGTTCGATTCATAAAAATTTTCTATATTCTTAAATTATGTGAATAAGAAGAGAAACTCGTTCCACTCACTTGTAACTTACGAATTATTTTTTTGAATTTGCTTTAACTATAAACATCAGGTTTCTTAATTTATTTATTTTATATGTGCAACTAGAAAGCAATGATATAACTATAATCTTTTAATATATTTCAGCACATATGCATTTTACTTAAAAGATTAAAAGCGTAATGTAAAGAATTTAACATTTCTTCGCGACTTATTCTCTCGAGGATAAGTACCAAGCATCCATTAGAATCATCACCGCGTCTCTACTTCCCCAGGTAGCAGAATAGCGTCTAAAGACGTCTTAATGACGTCTAATTGATGTCTAGAGACATCATTAAGACGTTATTAAGATGTCATTTAACGTCACTCTGCTACCTGGGTCTTAGATGGCGCGATTGCGTTGATTCATAGCTGAAATGATTTCATAACATCTAGATCCTGAAAGAGCACGCGTTGTTCACCGTGTAATTTGCTGATCATGTTTATTGTTGATCGTGCGCGGGGCAGAGCATCTCTGCGGCTCGCAGACGTAAATTATCCACCAGAGTGAACGAAGCATCTCGTGGTATTATGATGGCAAATGCAAGTGACCACGACGACAGTGTAGAGTGCTACGCTCGGCAAAAGCTGACCAGCGCGGATAAGTTATATGCAGCAACATATTTGAACGAGACTGATGAGACTAGAGCGAACGCCATCGCGGAAATTAAACGCTGGATCAAGGAGAAGGAAGACTTACATGCACGAAACGGTAAAACGGACCCACGTGAAATATCGCGTTGAAATTCAATTATAGTTCATTAATTTTGAAGATAAAAACAAGTCACCTTCAATCCGCGGAAATGTGACGTGACATCTGATATATATTCACTTAAAAAAAAATGAAAAATGATGTAACAAGTAGCGTTTTTGTTAACAAAAAGAGAAGTGAGAGTAAACGTGTCAATAAATAATAGTAAATAGTTACTGAATAGAAATTTTTTATAATAAAGTTCGTTCTCGCAATATTGTATTTCGATATTTTTTTAATCAAGCGGTTTTTCAATTAGCGATTCAATTAGTCCAAGAAGCAAGAAAGAATATCTACATTTAGAACAGAAATGTGCATAATATAATAATTTTGGTACGCAAGTTTTTGAATGTGCGGAATATTTGCTCAAGAATTAGATTCAGTTTTATGTTTCGGGGGAAACTAAATTATTTCTCTCTTTCTTCCATTGCGGAGAGAGATACTTGAGAGCATAATGTACAAGAGCGGATGTATGAAATTAAGCGTTTAATTAAAATTCTTATTCCTAAATTAAAAGAATAAGAAAAGAAATTCATTTTACTCGCTTTGTAACTTAGAACTCATTTTTGTTTACACCATTTTAACTCTTTAACTAGAAATTAGACTTATATTTTAACTTATTAATCTTATATGCTTAATTTATAGATAATAATATAATTATAATTTTTTAATATAAGTTTGTTTTATATGCATTCTATTTTTAGAAGATCTAATGCGTGTTACATTGTAATGAATTTAGAAATTAAAGTTTTTTCGCGCCGCTCTGGAATAAGTAGAAAGTATCTATCAAGTGTCTATCAAGGTCATCAAACCGAATTATGGTCGGTTGCAGATGGCGCAATTTCTGATTATCGCAGTTGATTCAATAATTTCTAAGCTCTCTGCATACAGCGCAGTGGTGATCCGTGTTATTTGTCGTGATACATAATTACACATTGCATTAAACATTGTTGCATTTGCCACTTGTCTTATCTTACGTGTGACAGTGCATCTACGCTATTTGCAGACACGAGTCTCTCCCCGGTGGGCGAGGCTTCGCGTTCACCAACGTTCACTAACGTCGCGATGGCGAGCACTTGCAGCGACAGTGTTATGCCTCATGCTCCACAAGAGTTGACTGGAGAGGATAAAAAATATGCAGCAGCATATTTGAACGAGACCGAAGAGACGAGAGAGAACGTTGTCGCGGAAATCAGACGCTGGATCGAGGGCGAACTACGCATACGAATCGGTAAAAATAAGCGGTCCTACGGGCGTGTTGAAATTCAATTACGGCGCATTCATCTTCAATTGACGTTGACATGACATTACGCCGGACATTCACGTCAGACACGTACCTCGTTGAATTCATTCTTGATCGTGTAACAAAAAAAAAAACGAAAAATATTGTAACAAATTGTGTCTGACTTATAACGAAGAGAAAATTGAAAATGAAAGTTTTGGCAAATACTAATAAATAATGAAAAATAGTAACTCGATAAAAGACCTACATAACAAAGTTTGTTATCGCGCTATTGCATTTCGTCATTTTGTAATTCAAAATGTTTCTCAAAACTTTATTTAAATCTTCTATTAATCAAAAATTCCCCTACCCCATGCACGCATTCATAAAATACTAGCTGGTTACCCGGGGTTTCGCCCGGGTGTCTTTTTTTTTAAACAACTTTATTTGTGTTGTTACAATTTGAATCCCCATTTTTTATTGTAAATTCTTATAGCTTTCTTTGTAAGCTTCTTAAATTTTTTTAAATTGGGTTGTAGCACAATGGCACATAGCCTATGCCACTCAGGAAAATATAAGCTATCCACCAATATAAAAATTTTTGAAATCGTTTTAATAGTTTCTAAGATTACCCTGAACAATGGAACAAACAAACTTTTCCCCTTTATATAACAGTAAGAATAATTTATAATACCTGATTTAGCACTGCTTCAATTATAGCCTTTTAGTTAAAAGGACTCTTTAATGTGTACACAGATGACTTTCTTATCCTGCGATTTTCGAGAGTATGCAAGTTTAATCTGGAGAAAACCAAGATCAGGATACGAAACTATTATAAGCAACAATCCGATTTACCAGAATGGTACATGAATAGAGATCCGTTTCGACCAGAACTGCAGGAACTGCTTGATTTGGGGTAACGAACAGTATTTCGGATAATTAATCTAATTTTGTTTTTCACTATTTTTTAATCTGCTTTATCTATTTCGGATACATAACAGAACCCTTCACTAATTGCAGTTTCAATTTTAAAAACAACATCTTGCATAAAATTAAAGATGAATTATTGGTAACTTTCTTTTTTTGTTTCTATTATATATTATAACAATAAAAGAAGAATATTTTATTGAAAAATTTCGAAAATACTAAATACGCTATTTAATGCGTTATTTAAATTAAAAGGTATTTTGATTTTTTCGAAAGATATTCTGAAATTATTTATTCACGTTTAGAATAGTTTTGCCATTGCGAAAGCCAGATAGTCAAGGAAGATTGGTTATTATTCTACGCGGCACTCGGCATGATCCGACAAAACACAAAATATCAGATATAGCTAAGGTAAAAATTAAAATAATATGGTGCTCGAATGATTTATGGCCAACGTCGTCATATCACACTGAATTATTTTTCACTGTTATTCATTATTTCTCGACGGACGATTTTCTTTTAGATTGGTATGATGGTGACGGAAGTGGCAATGAAATATTATCCCGCAGCATCTGTGTACGGTTGCGCATCGTTTATAGACATGGTCAATCCAACTATACGTCACATTCTTCAATTGCGACCTTATATATTAATGAATATGATCCACACGTGGCAAAGCTGCTATCCTATGAGATACCAGACGATTAACTTATTTAACGCCCCGGCATTTTTCGATGTTATTGTGGGGATTCTCAAATCATTCATGACTGAGAAGATAAAAAATAGATTTAATGTCTATTCACATACGCCCGACTGTTTCAAAGATATTCCCGCTGAGATTTTACCCATCGAATATGGCGGCACTGATGGTACAATCCAGGAATTAACAGGTAATTTTGATAAATTAAAACGCGGAATATATTTGACGCGCTTAGTGGACGATAAAGGATGTTATTAAGAAACTATTGCCAAGAAAAAGGGATAAACTTCTCTCAGTTAAGACGAGCAATCATGTAAGCGATAATCGCTAAATGTTAAAAGTTTTTCAGATTCTAAAATATATATGAAGCCCTTGTCCAGATTTGCATAAACATTTAATTGAATGTGTGTAATATAAACATTTTGTTTTGCAGAATATTGGAAGAAATTAATTGAAGAAAATGGCGGCTGGCTTGCGCACAATGATGAGAATGATAGAATCGAATAACATTTCGGAGCAGTAGCTTCAAAATCGGAAGAAAATATTTGTTCTTTGCGCACACTTCAATGCATTTGTTATCGACCTAATTATACATCATGATTGTTGATGCTGATTTATCGCTAATATGATACTAGAAATCATAAATTTTAAAGCCTGTCAATTTTCTTTATCATTAGTTGCTCGTTAAATTGCAGGTTAAAATGTAATTTCGTAATTCGCAATCACATATGTCCCGCGTTTACTATCGCCACGATAGTAACGTCACTGAAACGACGGCATCAGCATTAATAAAAATAAAATGTTACCCGTTGCAGAAACGGGTTAATTTTTTTATGCGACAAGGATTAAAGTATCGCGTGCGATTTCTTTATCAAGAAAGATTTACCAGCGATTTTTACAAAGGTTTATAATAGTAGAATATGTATGGTATAATTTTGTAGCACATTTGGTTTTATTTTCTCAAATAAAGGTGGTTTACCAGGCTGTACGTAAATTTTCTCTACACCGCAGAAAGTAAATCGTTCTTCTCCTCTTTCGTTAAGCAAAAGATTCTTGCCGGAAGCGTAATACAGAAATTCTCAATAAATCCTTTTGATCGATATCAAATAAAATGTCACAATTAATTTTTTATTTTATAATAGCCGTTCTTTTATATCTCATGATTAGTTGTGTCATATTTTTTACTGAAAAAATTATGTTGTATTAATAGCATAGATCTAATTGGAAGAAATCTTGTTAATTGAATAATAAAAATTATTTCATTATTAACAAAATAAATAGTTATTTTATTAAGACACGAACATGACGTATTGAACTAACAAAATTATTTCAAATTAGACTAATGCTGTTAATATATTATTAATTACTTAACTGGTACAAAGTCAATTTCTCAATCGAAAGTAGATGGATAGGCTACAAAACATTAAGGTAAAATCGGTGCTTTGTTAAAATAAATTTTAATAAATTAATAACCATTATCGCCCTTTCTATAAAATAAGTTGCATAATAAAATCGAAACATTTTTTAATCTTTTTATTCATTATATATCTGTATATTGTTTTTTTGCATTGATTTGTATAATATTTAATATTGGATAAATATATGGAAAGGAATAGATGGGTATAAATAACACATATCCTAACTAATTAAAAATTTTTCCCTATCTACAGATATTTTTTTTTATAACACCTAACACAATATTTTGCTTACTCTTATTTCATTTGTTCAAGAAAAATATAAAAATAATTTTATAAAGAAATTTAAATAAAAAATTTATATTTTCAAAATTATTACTTTAATTGTAAGTAGAATTAATTTACATTACAAAAATTTTAAAAATTTAATTTACTATGTACCTTACTGGCAAGAATGTTATTTCCGGAGCCCCTCAATTTGATAGGTCCTGGCGCGGAGCGTTGATCCTGACTATCACACCGGCGGTGCGTGATCGAACCAGCGTTTGCCACGCGGTGTACTCGTCTACGGCGCGTTGTCACAGTCAGTCCGACTAGAGGCGAGAAACCGGCGTTGTAAAAGTGATTCGTTTAATAAACGAGTCTGTTTGTACATTGAGAGCTTTGTTAAATCAACTTCAGGGTATTGTTGCGTTTCTCTACTTTTGTTCGCGAATGTGTGTGTGCTTTCCTTCTAATCAAGAGACAAAACGGTTTACTTTGGCCCATTAAAATCGTTTGAGAGTGGCGATAAGCGATTAACGTGGAACGAACAGGAGCCATTTTCGGAAAAGAGAGAAGGGCGCTACGCCACGCGAGGCTGCTCGCACCACATTACAAGCACTAATATAAAATAAACGCTGAGAAAGACGTACTCCGGGTAGGATCTGATCATTTCTCAACACTTTATATCGCTGATTTGCTGTAATTACATCTGATGATAATGGAAAGTTACGCGTGAGCTGTAACATAATTATATATAATCAGACGAACATCCAAAGCATACGTAATTAAGTAGCATATGTAGCATGCGTAATTAAGTAGTAACACACACATTGCGTAAATTCTTCCTCCAATTTATAATTAACGATAAAAACCAAGCAATTAATATTTTATACGTGCAACTTGAAAACAGTGATATAACTATAATCTTTTAATATAATTTTAGCTCATACGCATTTCATTTAATAGAATAAAAGAGTAATACTATAATGTATAGAATTTAGAAATTAATTTTTCTTTGCGGCTCATTCTCTTGAAAATAGATGCCAAGTTAAGGGGTAACGCCACCCCTGAGACCCAAAAGTTATATCTAAGTTTGGGAATTTTTTGTGGGCAAATGAATAGCTTTATTTAAAAAAACATAAACCACTTTATTGTACACATACTTACTATTAAAAAAAATATTTTTATTAGTCATAATTGTTCAAAATGGCGGCGTACTGGCACACTTCCGCAATCGACTTTTTTCGAAGATGTGATTTTGCGTGCAAGATTTCTCTGAGATGGTTTACCTTAGAACAAAAATAACAAAATTTTTATTTTCTATATTGATTGAAGTTGGGAAGTACGTAGCCGTTTTAAAAAATATTCATTTTTTTTTTTCAAAATGAGCTATTTTTAGAAAAAGTACATTTTTTGGTCGAAAATTTGATTTAAAAAATTGTGATTGCAAAAAGAGTTTTTAATATTTGGCAAGAATTCTACGTACTTCCTTGCGCGACATATAGAAGAAGATCATGTTAAAATTTCAAGTCAATCGGATAAAAATTGTAAGAATAGCGTTGCACGCAAATTTGAAAAGTGTGTTTTGCGGAAGTGTGCCAGTACGCCGCCATTTTGAACAATTATGACTAATAAAAAAATTTTTTTTATAGTTAAGTATGTGTACAATAAAATAGTTTAGTGTCCTTTTTTTTAAATAAAGCTATTCATTTGCTCACAAAAAATTACCAAACTTAGATATAACTTTAGAACCTCAGGGGTGGCGTTACCCCTTCACCACATTGTGTCTATTCTTTGTAGATGGCGCGATTTTTAATTACTGATTTATTGTTGAAATAATTTCAGACCATCCAGATTCCACGAACGTGCAGTTCACTGTGTTGACTGCTGATAGTGTTTATCGTTAATCGTGCTCGTGTCAGAGCATTTCGACTACTCGCAGACGTGAATTCCTCCGAAGCTTCTCGCGGTGTTACGATGGCGAACGCGAGTGGCCACGACGACAGTGTAGGGTGTTACGCTTTGCAAAAGCTGACCAACGATGACAAGTTATATGCAGCGACACAGTTGAACGAGACCGATAAGAATAGAGAGAACTCCATCGCGGAGATCAGACACTGGATCGAGGAGAACGATGACTTGCGTGGACAACTCGGTAAAACACAGCAGTCCCATGTGACGCACGCGTTGAAATATCGCTAGTTGAAATTCAATTATAGCTTATTAATTCCGCAGCAATAAAGCGAAACCGCGTCGATGTATAAATATTACATCTGACATTTATTCATTTTAATTGCATAATAGGAAGAAAATAAAAAATAATATATAACATATGTGGCGTTTGACTTTGTTAGCGAAATGAGAAGAGAGAGAAAGAGTGATATGAAAGTGTCAATAAATAATAATAGATAATGATAGAAATTTTTTATCATAAAGTCCATTCTCGCAATATTGCATTTCGCTATTTTTTAAATCAAGCAGTTTTTTTTATCAGCGATCGTTTATTTCTTCGTTTATATCTTCAATTAGTCAAATAAACAAAAAATGTGCGTAAGATTATGAATGTGTGGAATATTTATTCAAGCAGAATATAATTAGATTCAGTTTTATGTTTTAATTAGATTCAATTCTCTTCAAGTGTTTATAACAGTATTATGTGTAATTGATTTTTTGCCAAACAGCAAGTTATAAGCTCTGAATACTGCACTTTTTGTGATCTGTATCATCCTGGAAGATTTTCTTCCTCTTTTTGTTATAATTTCTATAAGTAAGTGCTGCTTTTTAATTGAGAAACACGATAGAACGACGTGGTGCAAAGCTAATAGATCTATCTATTTAGCCGTTTATTGATAAATCGTGAATCGCGGGTAGATCTACCTATACTAAACGATCGGCAAAGTGTTAAGACGTGTATAAATATTAATCGCTGATCGAGTGATCTCTTAAATTCCAAGCATAAACTATTTTCGATAATTATGTAGTAATACGGGCCACCCTCCGATGACCTTGACCTTGACATAGTTTTCAAGGTCACCCTCCTGAGTGACCTTCGGAAGGTTTGAGCCGTCGCTCGTTATTCGTTAAAAAGTTATTAACAAAAAAAGTTTGGAAAATATAGCAGCTATTTTGAGTATTGGAAAGCATAAATGACTAATAAAAAAGTCGAAATAGTTCACGCATACACTTTCCACGCGAAACGAGGTGCCATATGGGTTCGTGGCGTGCTTTACAAGCTCGTTTATTGTATATCGCCACAAATATTTACACAGATGATCGACTAACTTATCTTGTTTAATACCACCTCTACTTAAACGAGCTCGTAAAGCATGCCACGAACCCATGTGACAATTCGTTTCGCGTGGAAAGTGTATGCGTGAACCATTTCGACTTTTTTATTAGTCATTTATGCCTTCCAATACTCATAATAGCTGCTATATTTTCCAAACGAGCGACGGCTAAAACCTTCCGAAGGTCACTCAGGAGGGTGACCTTGACAACATATGTCAAGGTCAAGGTCATCGGAGGGTGGTCCGTATTACTACATAATTACCCTATTTTCTTGTAAGCATATTTATAGTGATGCGTGCGCGCGTGTATGCGTGTGTGTACCTGTTTGTGACTGTAACTAAATTTAAATCCAACTAAAAGCGCAAAAATATCAAATAATTTCTCTTTATAGACAATAACGTAATAAAATTGACTTCTTAATATTTTCTGATAAAGGAATATTATAAATTTGTTTTTAAAAACATGCTAATTGAATCTATTTTGCACACGTTTATAATACCTAATTAGTAATATCCAATGATATTATTAGCACTGCTTCAATTGTAACTTTTTAGTTGAAAGGAATCTTTAATTTGTACACAGATGACTTCCTTATCCTGCGATTTTTGAGAGTTTGCAAATTTGATCTTGAGAAAACCAAGATCAGGATTCGAAACCAGTACAAACAACGATCCGACTTACCAGAATGGTACATGAATACTGATCCATTTCTTCCAGAACTGCAAGAGCTGCTTGATATGGGGTAACGATCACTATTTCGGAGTATGATTCAGAAAGAGTTTATTGGAGTTCATGGTTTCGTGAGATTTTGCAGTAAATCTTTTACGTAACCTAGATCGACATATAATAAAGCGTTTTATTTTATATAATTAAAAAAAATTCTCTTTTCTACTTTACTATTATTATGTTACACACAACGCATTGCGGATTATCCGATTATAGTAGAACGAAATTTCATAAATTTTCGAGAAATCTGAAATGCTTCATTTACGTTTAGTTTCTGTTTGCCTCTGCGGAATCCGGATGATCAAGGAAGATTAGTTATTCTTGTGCGCACCATACATGACCCGAGAAGACATGAAATATCAAACCTGGTTAAGGTAAATATAAAACTATACTCGAACGATTTATATCGGATGTCGTCACCATGACATATATTCAATTCGTATCCATTGTTTCTCGACGAACAATCTTTTTAGATCTATTTGATGGCGCTAGAAACGGCGATAAAATATTATCCAGCGGCATCCATATATGGCTACACAATGTTCGTAGATGTGACCAATACAACTGTACATCACATTGCTCAATACCGACCCTACATTTTAATGAATTCGGTTCGTTTATGGCAAAACTATCCCATGAAGATCCAATTAATTAACATGTTTAACGCCCCGTTACTCTACGATATTACTGCGAGGATTTTAAAATCTTTCATGACTGAGGAGTTGAAGAACAGATTCAATGTCTGCTCAGACAGTACGACGCAGAACTGTTTGAAGGATATTCCAGCTAACATCTTGCCCATCGAATATGGCGGCACTGATGGTACAATCCAAGAATTAACAGGTAATTGCGATAAATTAGAATGCAATAAATACAACGCGTTTAGTAAAAGGACGTTTCTATTAAACTAATATGTGTTGAAGAGAAAATAAACTTCTCTCATCTAAGATTGCAGTAATTCCGAGCAGTCGTACATTAACTAAAAGTTTGTCAATAGTTTATATGTGTCTAAACTGACGTCAACAGTATATAATTCAATATGTAAAGTAAATACTTATTTTTGCAGAGTACTGGAAGAAACTGATCGAGGAGAATCGCGACTCGCTTTTTAATGAGAACGACAAAATCGTTTCAAAACACCACATGCAGAACAGTTTGAAGGATAATCCAGCTAACATCGAATATGACGACACTGATGGTACACTTCAAGAATTAACAGGTAATTGCGGTAAATTACAATGTAATAAATGTAACGCGTTTGATAAAAAAATGTAACTTATTAAATAAATGTGGCGCGCTTAGTGGACGATAAAAAATGTTATTAAACAAGTATTGCCGAGAGAAAGGGTTAAACTTCTCTCAGTTAAGACGCGAGCAATCATATAAACGATAATCGCTAAATGCTAAGAGTTTTTCAGATTCTAAAATATATATGAAGCACCACGTGTTCAGATTTGCATAATTGAACGTATGTAATATAAATTAATACATTTACTTTTGCAGAATATTGGAAGAAATCAATTGAAGAAAATGGCGGCAGGCTTAATGAGAATGACAGAATCGAATAACATTTCGGAGCAGTATCTTCAAAATCGGAAGAAAATATTTGTTCTTTGCGCACACTTGAAAATATTTGTTCTTTGCGCATTTGTTATCGAACTAATTATACATCGTGATTATTAATTTATCGCTAATATGATACTAGAAATTATATGAATTTATTTGCTGCAGATAGCGCGATTATTATTGATTTGTCATAGGAATGATAAGAAATATCATATAGATACCAAAGAGTATGCTATATATTGTTTATTCTTATAATCGCGCATCACGCATATATTATGATGCGCCGCGATTTGCAGATACAAGTTCCGTGTTTGTTATCACGAGTGAAGTTATTGCAACGATAGCTGCGTTGGTTATCAACAAAGGCGGGTATGTTGCTGCAGATTCGGGCTGTCTCTTTATGCGTTATGCATTCGAGCATTGTGAGTGATTTTTTTCGCTATATAGGTATAGATTTACGGAGAGGTCTTACCAAAGGCTCAACAATGTTAGAAAAATCTTTTATAATAGAATGCTCAGTTTTCTTTCACTAAATATAGATCGCATTTTGTTTAATTGTTTTGCCCTTTACTATATGGTCTCGGTAAAGACAAAGAAATTGTTTTTTTTTTCTTTTACTGCGCAGAGGGGACTTGAGAGATAATGCACGAGAGCATAATGCGCAGATGTAAAAAATTAAGTTTTTAATAAAAATTATCTGTATTCTTAAATTATGTAAATTAGAAGAGATATTTGCTCTATTTACTTTGCAACTTACAACTAATTCTTTTCAGATTTCGTTTTACTTCTTTAACTAAATGTAAATGTTAAACATACATTTTAATTTTATATGCAGAATTCACAAGTAATAATATGTCTATAATGTTTCAATTTTATTTTTTACGTATTCTATTTAAAAGTTCAAATGCGTGCTACAGTGTGAAGAATTTAGAAATTAAAGTTTCATCGCGGCTTATCTTCTCGAAAATGGATATCAAACATCCATCACATTCACCAACCGGTTCCGTCATTGTTCGCTGCAGGCTGTAGATGGCGCATATAATCTGATCACTGAAGCTGACTTTATCAAAGAGCATGTAGATTCCGAAGAGTATGTTTTTGTGAACTGGTTTTATAATCGCGTTTATATATATTGCCTGCTGATCGCGCGTCGCTCGTTACAGTGCTGAGTGCGCTATTGTGACTTGCACACGCAGTGTTTCTTCGCGGTGGACGAGGCGTTCACCAGCATTCACTGTCGTCGCGATGGCGAGCAGTTGCAGCGACAGCGTCATGAATCACGCTTGGAAAAAGCTGTCCAACGACGACAAGTTATATGCAGCGACACAGTTGAATGAGACCGACGAGACTAGAGAGAATGCCATCGCGGAGATCAGACGCTGGGTCGAGGAGAACGACGACTTGTCTACACAAATTGGTAAAAATGACTGTGGTCTCACATATGGCAGGCTCGTTGAAATATCTCTCGATGTTCAATTAGCAAAGAGTGACGCCAAAAATCGCCTGTTTCGCCACCCTTGAAATCCGACTTGAATTTGGTGCTAAACGATAGTTATATATAAAACATTAATCCTCTGAAAGTTTCAGATTGAGCCTACTCTTTATCTTCAAGATATGAGAAGTCAAAGTTCGCGCATTGTGCATCAACGCGATTCGCGAAACAACAATATTTTCTTGTCAATAATTATCATTCTCGGTTACATCGTACATAGTCACTTTCATGCAATTCACTCTGGACTACCTATGGGAATTAACGGATTAAGAGAATATGACCCACACGCGCGCGCGCGCGCACGCACGCACGCACGCACACATGGTATATATGTAAGATCTTATTCTTCATGACATATATCATGACCTTATTTTCTGCATGTAGATCTTATTGAAGCAGTGGATAAGGCACTTGATGCACAATGCGAACTTTGACCCATCATGTCATAGAGATAAAGAGTAGGCTCAATCTGAAACTTTCAGAGGATTAATGTCTTATATATATAAGTATCGTTTAGCACCAAATTCAAGTCGGATTTCAAGCGTGGCGAAACAGGCGATTTTTTGCCTGTTTTTTGGCGTCATTCTTTCGATAACTTATTCCATTAAAAATATAGAATATAATATACATTTATATTAACTTATTTGTTATTAATTGTTACATCTGTTATTAATTTATATTATTACTTTGTAGTGTAAATAGCTTTACCACAAAAATCGCATCACTATATCAATTCACTATAAATATCGATTGACAAAGATTGAAATTTAATAATTATATAAACGAATTTATTCGTAAAGAATAGAGAATCAAAATAATTTAATTAACATATTTTATGTAAATGTAAACATATTACGTAAAACATGTTGATTAAATTATTTGGATTACGTATTCTGTAAAGGTCAATTATAAATAAAGTAAAAAATTCTAACATGAAAAACTCAATCAAGATTGCAATAATCTCAGAAATAATTAAACACTATGAACGAAGTTCATGCGAGTGATGCTATCATTATGCATGCACAGCAATTACATTGTCAATTTCTATAACTTATCTGATATTATTTTTTACAATTCAACTGTGCTTATAACTCTTGAATTTTTTAGTCGATATTGTATCAGTCTTTCATTAAATTGCAATTCATTAATTTGAATTTCTAACTACTTCCTTTTTATGCATCTTGACTGCTATACATATATGAAAAGTTTAATACTTTGATTATATACCATTTTAGACAAGAGATGTGAAACTTGCTACATTTGTACAAAATATCTGTTCAAACAGAATTAAGTACACATGAAAAAATATATAACTAAATTCAAAAATATGACTAAATTTAAATACGACTAAATTGATTTTAAATAAATTGGAATATAACAAAATTAATAACTAAATTTAATTCCATTAGAAACAGAAGTTATTAAATGATTAAACAATAATTTTTCTCTGTTTCTTAGAATGTAGAATAATAAAACAGATCTTTAATGTTTTTTGTTAAAAAGATAATAGAATTTATTCCTAAAATTACTGCTCTATGTATATATTTCTAATATTAATGATAATAGATTTAGTACTGTTTTAAGTAACTTTTCATTTGAAAGGAATCTTTAATATGTACACAGATGACTTCCTTATCCTGCGTTTTTTGAGAGTTTGCAAATTTGATCTTGAGAAAACCAAGATCAGGATTCGAAACCAGTTCAAGCAACGATCCGACTTACCAGAATGGTACATGAATAAAGATCCATTTCGACCGGAACTGCAGGAACTACTTGATTTAGGGTAACGATCACTATTTCGGAGTATGTAAGAGTTTATTGGAGTTCGTGGTTTCGTGAGATTTTGCAGTGAATCTTTTACGTAACCTAGATCGACATATAATGAAGCGTTTTATTTTATATAATAAAAAAAAATTCTCTTTTCTACTCCACTATTATTATCTTACACACAACGCATTGCGGATTATCCGATTATAGTAGAATGAAATTTCATAAATTTTCGAGAAATCTGAAATGCTTTATTTACGTTTAGTTTCTGTTTGCCTCTGCGGAATCCGGATGATCAAGGAAGATTAGTTATTCTTGTGCGCACCATACATGACCCGAGAAGACATGAAATATCAAACCTGGTTAAGGTCAATATAAAACTATACTCGAACGATTTATATCGGATGTCGTCACCATGACATATATTCAATTCGTATCCATTGTTTCTCGACGAATAATCTTTTTAGATCTATTTGATGGCGCTAGAAACGGCGATAAAATATTATCCTGCGGCATCCATATATGGCTACACATTGTTCGTAGATTTGAAAAGTACAACTGTACGTCACATTGTTCAATACCGACCCTACATTTTAAAGAATTCGGTTCGTTTATGGCAAAACTATCCCATGAGGATCCAATTAATTAACATGTTTAACGCCCCGTTAATCTACGATATTACTGCGAGGATCTTAAAATCTTTCATGACTGAGAAGTTGAAGAACAGATTCAATGTCTATTCAGACAGTACGACGCAGAACTGTTTCAAGGATATTCCAACTAATATCTTGCCCGTCGAATATGGCGGCACTGATGGTACAATCCAAGAATTAACAGGTAATTGCGATAAATTAGAATGCAATAAATACAACGCGTTTAGTAAAAGAACGTTTCTATTAAACTAATATGTGTTGAAGAGAAAATAAACTTCTCTCATCTAATATTGCAGTAATTCCGAGCAGTCGTACATTAACTAAAAGTTTGTCAATAGTTCATATGTGTCTAAACTGACGTCAGCATTATATAATCAATATATGTAAAGTAAATTCTTATTTTTGCAGAATACTGGAAGAAACTGATCGAGGAGAATCGCGACTCGCTTTTTAATGAGAACGAAAAAATCGTTTCAAAACACTACATGCAGAACAGTTTGAAGGATAATCCAGCTAACATCGAATATGACGGCACTGATGGTACAATTCAAGAATTAACAGGTAATTGTGGTAAATTAGAATGCAATAAATGTAACGCGTTTAATGAAAGAATGTAACTTATTAAGCAAATATATGTCAAAGAGAAAATTAATGTCTCACATTGCTTCTAAGATTGCAATAATTCCAATAAGTCATACATTAACTAAAAGTTTGTTAATTATTTATCTAATTGTAAGATATTAAATACATGTCTAAATTGGCATCTCAATATATCTTTCAATATATGTAATGTAAATACTTACTTTTATAGAACGTTGGAAAAAGCTGATCGAAGACGATTATCACGACTGCGTTGTGAATGAGGAGAATGACGAAATCATTACAAAACTCTAGAATAAACAAAAAGTCCTTGCTCTTTTAACACATAAGAATCCGATATACCTCCTGGTCCTTCCCTGGGACCTCCGAGTTCACCAGTATTTACTATCGTCACGATAGCAAAGTCACTGTATAACGGCACCTGCATACTAATGAAGATAAGACACGACTCGTTGCAGAAACAGGTTTATCTCTTTATGCAACACGCATAAAAGTATCGTGTACGACTTTTTTTTATCATGAAAGATCTATCAGCGATTTTGCCAAAGGCTCAATAATGCCAGAAGCTGTTTAATTTTGTATAAAATAAATCGTTTAGTTTTACTTTACCGAATAATGAAGTAGTTTACCTTGGCCATACTTTATTTTGCCTTTTACCGACGACAATAAATCGTTCTCCTTCTCTTTCGTTTCGCAATCGATCCTTGCCAGTTAGCGCGATGCAGGAGAGCGGATGTGTTCGAAGGTTCGACTCATAAAAATTTTCTATATTCTTAAATTATGTTAATAAGAAGAGAAACTCGTTCCATGTTTGTTTGTAACTTACAAATTATTTTTTAAAATCGCCTTATCGTTTTAACTATAAACATCAGGTTTCTCAATTTATTTATTTTATATATGCAACTAGAAAGCAATGATATATGACTATAATCTTTTAATATATTTCAACACATATGCATTTTACTTAAAAGATTAAAAGCGTAATGTAAAGAATATAGAATTTAACATTTCTTCGCGACTTATTCTCTCGAGGATAAGTATCAAGTATCCATTATAATCATCACCGCGTCTCTACTTCGTAGATGGTGCGATTGCGTTGATTCATAGCTGAAATGATTTCATAATAAACATCTAGATTTTTGAAAGAGCACGCGCTGTTCACCGTGTAATCTGCTGATCATTTTTTGTTGATCGTGCGGGAGGTAGAGCAGGGCAGAGCATCTGTGCGGCTCGCAGACGTAAATTATCCTCCAGAGCGAACGAAGCATCTCGTGGCATTAGGATGGCAAATACAAGTGACCACGACGACAGTGTAGAGTGTTACTCTTTTCAAAAGCTGGCCAGCGCGGATAAGTTATATGCAGCGACATATTTGAACGAGACTGATGAGACTAGAGCGAACGCCCTCGCGGAAATTAAACGTTGGATCAAGGAGAAGGAAGACTTACATGCGCGAAACGGTAAAACGGACAACGATCCCACGTGAAATATCGCGTTGAAATTCAATTATAGTTCATTAATTCCGAAGATAAAAACAAGTCACCTTCAGTACGCGGAATATATACCTAATTAGATTCAGTTTTATGTTTCGGGGGAAACTAAATTATTTCTCTCTTCCTTCCATTGCGGAGAGAGATACTTGAGAGCATAATGTACAAGAGCGGATATATGAAATTAAGCGTTTAATTAAAATTCTTATTCCTAAATTAAAAGAATAAGAAAAGAAATTCATTTTACTCGCTTTGTAACTTAGAACTCATTTTTGTTTACACCATTTTAACTCTTTAACTAGAAATTAGACTTATATTTTAACTTATTAATCTTATATGCTTAATTTATAGATAATAATATAATTATAATTTTTTAATATAAGTTTGTTTTATATGCATTCTATTTTTAGAAGATCTAATGCGTGTTACATTGTAATGAATTTAGAAATTAAAGTTTTTTCGCCGCTCGGGAATAAGTAGAAAGTATCTATCAAGTGTCTATCAGGGTCTTCAAACCGAATTATGGTCGGCTGCAGATGGCGCAATTTCTGATTATCGCAGTTGATTCAATAATTTCTAAGCTCTCTGCATACAGCGCAGAGTTGATCCGTGTTATTTGTCGTGATACATAATTACACATTGCATTAAACATTGTTGCATTTGCCATTTGTCTTATCTTACACGTGACAGTGCATCTACGTAATTTGTAGATACGGGTCCCTCCTCGGTGGATGAGGCTAAGGCTTCGCGTTCATCAACGTTTACTAACATCGCGATTGTGAGCACTTGCAGCGATGACGCTGTGCCTCATGTTCCACAAGAGCTGACTGAAGAGGATAAAAGATATGTAGCGGCAAATTTGAACGAGACTGACGAAACGAGAGAGAACGCTGTCGCGGAGATCAAACGCTGGATCGAGGACGAACTGCGCATACGAATCGGTAAAAATGATATCAGCGATCTTACGGGCGTGTTGAAATTCAATTACGGCTCGTTACTTCGGCAGTACAACTAAATTCATCTTTAGTTGACGTTAACATGACATTACGCCGATTCACGTCAGATGTTTAGCTCTATGAATTCATTCTTTATCGTGTAAAAAAAAAGAAAAGCGAAAAATAATGTAACAAATTGTGTCTGGCTTTTAATGAAGAGAAAATCGAAAATAATCTGAAAGTTTCGGCAAATAATAATAAATGATGATAAATAGTAACTCGATAAAAGACCTTTATGACAAAGTTATCGCACTATTGCATTTTGGCATTTTGTAAGCCAAAATGTTTTTCAAAACTTTATTTAAATCTTCTATTAATTAAAAATCTTAATCTTATCCCGTGGCACGCATTTATAAAATATAATTTACAATACCTAATTTAGCACTGTTTTAATTATAGCCTTTTAGTTAAAGGAACTCTTTAATGTGCACACAGATGACTTTCTTATCCTGCGATTTTTGAGAGTATGCAAGTTTAATCTTGAGAAAACTAAGATCAGGATACAAAACTATTATAAGCAACAATCCAATTTACCAGAATGGTACATGAATAGAGATCCGTTTCGACCAGAACTGCAGGAACTGCTTGATTTGGGGTAACAAACAGTATTTCGGATAATTAATCTAATTTTGTTTTTTATTATTTTTTAATCTGCTTCATCTATTTCGGATACATAACAGAACTCTTCGCTAATTGCAGCTTCAATTTTACAAATAACAACTTGCATAAAATTACAGATAAATTTTCAATAACTTTCTTTTCTTATTTCTATTACATTCTAAGAAGAATATTTAATTAAGAAATTTCGAAAATATACTAGATGCATAACTGTAAAACTAAAAGGTATTTTGATTTTTTCGAAGGATTCTAATATATTACTTTATTCCCGTTTAGAGTGTTTTTGCCTCTGCGGAAGCCGGATAGTGAAAGAAGATTGGTTATTTTGGTGCGCAGCACTCGGCATGATCCAAAAAGACACAATATATCAGACATAATTAAGGTAAATATTAAAATAATACAATATTCGAACAATTTATGGCCAACGTCGTCACGCTGAAGTATTTCTTTCATTGTTATTTATTATTTCTCGACGGACGATTTTTTTAGATCGGTGTGATGGCAACGGAAGTGGCAATGAAATATTATCCCGCAGCATCTGTGTACGGCTTCGCATCGTTTATAGACATGGTCAATCCAACTGTACGCCACATTCTTCAATTGCGACCTTATATATTAATGAATTTAATCCACGCGTGGCAAAGCTGCTATCCTATAAGAATTCTGAAGATCAGTATATTCAATGTACCGGCATTTTTCAATGTTATTGTGGAGATTCTCAAATCATTCATGACTGAGAAGATAAAGAAGAGATTTAATGTCTATTCACATACGACCGATTGTTTCAAAGATATTCCCGCTGAGATTTTGCCCGTCGAATATGGCGGCATTGATGGTACAATCCAGGAATTAACAGGTAATTTTGATAAATTAAAACGCGAAATAAGTTTGGCGCGCTTGGAGTGGACGATAAAGGATGTTATTAAGAAACTATTGCCGAGAAAAAGTTATAAACTTCTCTCAGTTAAGACGAGCAATCATGTAAGCGATAATCGCTAAATGCTAAGAGTTTTTCAGATTCTAAAATATATATGAAGCCCTTGTCCAGATTTGTATAAACATTTAATTGAATGTGTGTAATGTAAACATTTTCTTTTGCAGAATATTGGAAGAAATTAATTGAAGAAAATGGCGGCTGGCTTATGCACAATGATGAGAATGATAGAATCGAATAACATTTTCGACCAGCGGTTTTTACAAAAGTTTAATAATAGTAGAATATGTACGGTATAATTTTGTAACACATTTGGTTTTATTTTCCCAAATAAAGGTGCAAGTTTACCAGGTTGTACGTAATTTTTCCCTTCACCGCAGAAAGTAAATCATTTTTATTCTCTTTTATTACGCAAAAGATTCTTGCCGAAAGCGCAATACAGAAGAGTGGAGTGTAAGATTCATGTACAAATTTTCTATATATCCTTAAGTTATGTGAATAAGAAGAGGAACTCGTTTTACTCGCTTGTAACTTAAATATTATTTTATTTAAATCATTCTATTGTTTTAACTATAAACATCAGTTATCTAAATTTACTTATTTTATACGTGCAGCTTGAAAGCAATTATATAACTATAATCTTTTAATATAATTTCAGCTCATACGCATTCCATTTAATAGATTAAAAGTATACTATAATGTAAGGAATTTAAAAATTAATGTGTCTTCGCGTGGCTCATTCTCTCGAGGATAAGTGCCAAGTATCCATCACGTTCACCATACCATGTCTCTACTTCGTAGATGGCGCGATTTCTGTCATACTGAGTCATCGCTGAAATTATCAAGAGTCCACCAAAGCGCACACGTTGTTCAGCGTACTATCTGCTACTACTGTGTTTACTCGTGTCTACTCGTTGGTCGTGCGCGTGTCAGAGCTAGTATTTCCACGACTCGCAGACGCGAGTTCCTCCGCGGTGGATGAAGCTTCTCGCGGTGTTACGATGGCGATCGCAAGTAGCCACAATAATGTAGAGTGTTACGCTTGGCAAAGACTGACCAACGAGGACAAGTTATACGCAGCGACACAGTTGAACGAGACCGACAAGAATGGAGAGAACTCCATCGCGGAGATCAGACACTGGATCGAGGAGAACAATGACTTGCGTGGACAACTCGGTAAAATACAGCAGTCCCATGTGTGACGCACGCGTTGAAATATCGCTAGTTGAAATTCAATTATATTATAGCTTATTAATTCCGCAGCGATAAAGCGAAATCCGCATCAATGTATAAATATTACATCTGACACTTATTCATTTTAATCGCATAATAGGAGGAAAATAAAAAATAATATAACATGTGGCGTTTGATTTTGTTAGCGAAATGAAAAAAGAGAGAAAGAGTGATATGAAAGTGTTAATAAATAATAAATATAATAATAGATAATGATAGAAATTTTTTATCATAAAGTCCATTCTCGCAATATTGCATTTCGCTATTTTTTAAATCAAGCAGTTTTTTTATCAGCGATCATTTATATCTTCGTTTATATCTTCAATTAGTCAAATAAATAAAAAAAGGATATCTATATGTACATTTAGAACAGAAATGTGCGTAAGATTATGAATGTGTGGAATATTTATTCAAGCAGAATATAATTAGATTCAGTAATAAGAATTCTTTGAGTATAACTGGCAATTTAATTAAATTACACGACGTCTACACGACGTTTCGACTCTAATTCGAGTCCTTTTCAAGTGTATATATTCTTACAAAGCATTCAATAGTCACGATAATGTGCCTGCATGTCAGATATAATGACTAAAAAGAAAACGGAAATTGTTTGCAATTACAAATAATTATAGTTAATAAAGGAAAGTCAAAACTTACATGTTTTGTGCGTTGTAAAGAGATAGAACATGGTCAGTTATTAAAATGAGTAAAAATTGATTGTGTCAGGAAACACGTCTGCACACCACGGTTACGGACAACACAATGAGCAATATGTAATAAAAAAAATAGTTTATGACAAATAGAGATTGCCTATGTAGCCGCTATTAACTTGTCATATATTGCTGTAAGATTTTCGGTGTCCTTTTGGAGGTTTGATTGTGTTTTTTAATTAAAAACATCTCTGCAATTTCTTTCTTTTTAATATGTTTTCTTTATGTAAAATTTTTGTGTCAGACCAATTAAAATCGTGATTAAATTCGAGCCTGTGTTTACTTATTACTGAATGGTTGCTGACGTGCTTCCTTATATCAGATTTATGTTCTTTAATACGAGTTTCTAGGTGCCTCTTCGTTTGTTCTATGTAAGTCGCGTCGCAGTCAGAACAATCGATTTTGTAAACTAATTCTATCTGTTTTATATCGTCAAGTCTGTCTTTTCCTCTTTTAATGACATTACTAAGCCTCTTACATTATAAACGACATCAAAGCCACGGTTATTTAGAATGTTACGGATACTTGCGCTGTAATTTTGTATGTAGGGAATGGTTATAAATTTTCCTAAATTATCGTTAATCGTATCATTAGTATCGTGTGTGGCATCGCGATATTTAATGTCTTTTAATCGTTGGCTGACAAACCTGTTAATAACGTGTGTCGGGTAACAATTGTTTCGCAGGATTTCTTTTACAATTTCAATTTTCGTCGTATGAAACCTTTTGCAGGCACGTTGTCGTGACTATTGAATGCTTTGTAAGAATATGTACACTTGAAAAGGACTCGAATTAGAGCCGAAATGTCGTATTGACTTTTAATTAAATTGCCAGTTATAGTCAAAGAATTCTTATTACTGTTATTTATCCACTGGCGAATAATATTTCCTCATTACAATTAGATTCAGTTTTATGATTCAGTTCTCTTCAAGTATTTATGACAGTATATGTATAATTGATTTTTTGCCAAACAGCAAGTTAAGCGCTGAATACTGCACTTTTTGTGATCTGTATCATCCTGGAAGATTTTCTTTCTCTTTTTCTTATAATTTCTATAAGTGCTGCTTTTTAATTGAGAAACACGATAGAATGACGTGGTGCAAAGCAAATAGATCTAACCATTTAGACGTTTATTGTTAAATCGTGAAACGGGTAGATCTACCTATCAGGTACTAAACAATCAGCAAAGTGTTAAGACGTGTATAAATATTGATCGCTGATCGAGCGATTTGTTAAATTTCAAGCATAAACTATTTTCTTGTAAACATATTTATAGTGATGCGTACGCGCGTGTATGCGTGTGTATACCTGTTTGTGACTATAACTAAATTTAAATCCAACTAAAAGCCCCAAAAATATCAAATAATTTCTCTTTATGGACAATAACGTAATAAAATAGATTTCTTATTATTTTCTGATAAAGGAATATTATAAATTTGTTTTTAAAAACATGCTAATCGAATCTATTTTGCACACGTTTATAATACCTAATTTGTAATATCTAATAATATTATTAGCACTGCTTCAATTGTAACTTTTTAGTTGAAAGGAATTTTTAATCTGTACACAGATGACTTCCTTATCCTGCGATTTTTGAGAGTTTGCAAATTTAATCTTGAGAAAACCAAGATCAGGATTCGAAACCATTACAAGCAACGATCCGACTTACCAGAATGGTACATGAATACTGATCCACTTCGGCCAGAACTGCAAGCTGCTTGATTTGAGGTAACGATCACTATTTCGGAGTATGTAAGAATTTATTGGAGTTCGTGAGATTTTGCAGTGAATTTTTTACGTAACCTTGATTCGACATATGATAAAGCGTTTTATTTTATATAATTGAAAAAAATTCTCTCTTCTACTCCACTATTATTATCTTACACACAACGCATTGCGGATTATCCGATTATAGTAGAATAAAATTTCATAAATTTTCGAGAAATCTGAAATGCTTTATTTACGTTTAGTTTCTGTTTGCCTCTGCGGAATCCAGATGATCAAGGAAGATTAGTTATTCTTGTGCACCCCATACATGACCCGAGAAGACATGAAATATCACAAACCTGGCTAAGGTCAATATAAAACTATACTCGAACGATTTATATCGGATGTCGTCACCATGACATATTTTCAATTCGTATCCATTGTTTCTCGACGAACAATCTTTTTAGATCTTTTTGATGGCGGTAGAAACGGCGATAAAATATTATTCCGCGGCATTCATATATGGCTACAAAATGTTCATATATGTGACCATTACAACTGTACGTCACATTGCTCAATACCGACCCTACATTTTAAAGAATTCGGTTCGCGCATGGCAGAACTATCCCATGAGGATCCAGTTAATTAACATGTTTAACGCCCCGTTACTCTTCGATATTATTGTGAGGATTTTAAAATCTTTTTCATGACTGAGAAGTTAAAGGACAGATTCAATGTCTATTCAGACAGAACGATACAAAACTGTTTGAAGGATATTCCAGCTAACATCTTGCCCATCGAATATGGCGGCACTGATGGTACAATCCAAGAATTAACAGGTAATTGCGATAAATTAGAATGCAATAAATACAACGCGTTTAGTAAAAGGACGTTTCTATTAAACTAATATGTGTTGAAGAGAAAATATACTTCTCTCATCTAAGATTGCAGTAATTCCGAGCAGTCGTACATTAACTAAAAGTTTGTCAATAGTTTATATGTGTCTAAACTGACGTCAACATTATAGAATTCAATATGTATAAAGTAAATACTTATTTTTGCAGAATACTGGAAGAAACTGATCGAGGAGAATCGTGACTCGCTTTTGAATGAGAACGACAAAATCGTTTCAAAACACTTCATGCAGAACTGTTTGAAGGATAATCCAGCTAACATCGAATATGACGGCACTGATGGTACAATTCAAGAATTAACAGGTAATTGCGGTAAATTAGAAATGCAATAAATGTAACACGTTTAATGAAAGAATGTAACTTATTAAGCAAATATGTGTCAAAGAGAAAATTAATTTCTCACATTGCTTCTAAGATTGCAATAATTCCAACAAGTCATACATTAACTAAAAGTGTGTTAATTGTTTATCTAATTGTAAGATATTAAATACATGTCTAAATTGATATCTCAATATATCTTTCAATATATGTAATGTAAATACTTACTTTTATAGAATACTGGAAGCTGATCGAAGAGAATCGCGACTGTCTTGTGAATGAGGAGAATGACGAAATCATTACAAAACTCTAGAATCAACAAAAAGTACTTGCTTTTTTAACACATGTATAGATGTACTTATTATCGTTATATAGCTCATAAGTTTTGTCTGTTTTGTGTTTTGAAATATAAATAATTATCTTCCTTTTTCTTTTTTTTTTTTTTTTGCAAATAAACTTATTGATAATATGAAATTTTTAAGAGTTTTACAATGGGATCTTTAAAGGCTCAACAACGCTAGAGAACGTTTGCTTTTATAGCAAGCTTGATTTTCTTTTACCAAATGTATGCCGCGCTTCGTTGTGTCCTTTACGGGTGTGTTGTAGGGAAAATAAATTTTTTCTCTCTTTCTTTTATTGTGCAGATCGAGACTCTGAAAGTATAATGTATGCAGATGTATAAAATTAAGCTTTTAGTTCAAATTCTTTGCATTCTTAAATTAGGAGAATAAGAAGATAAATTCGCTCTACTCGCTTTGCAATTTCGAACTCATTTTCCTTACATTGTTTTACATTTACCTTCTTATAAACATTAGATATATGCATACTTTATAAGTAACAATGTAATAATAATTTTTAAATATAAGTTTATTTTATACGCACATTCTGTTTATGTATTGTATAAACGATCAAGTGCATGTTACATTGCAATGCATTTAGAAATCAAAGTTTCTTCGCGTCGCTCAAAAATGAGTAGGAAGTATCCATCAAGGTCGTCTAGTCGAATCATAGTCGACTGCATGCAAGTTCGATAACTTCAAAGATGACGTGTACATTGCATATTGTATCGCGTTATTTGTCATGTTACATAACACTAAACATTATTGCATTTAGCATTAATTTATCTTATCTCACGCGTGACAGTGTACCTATGCGATTTGCAGACACGAGTCTCTCCCTGGAAGTAGAGATTCCAGATTCCCAGTATGCGCCGAGTAAGGTCATCCTATCGGGGAATTTTAGTTAATAAGAATCCGATATACCCTCTGGTCCCTCTCTGGAGACCGGTGGACCACCGAGTTCATCAGTGTGACTATTGTCACGATAGCAAAATCACTGTATGACGGCACCTTGAAGCTAAGACACTACTCGTTGCAGAAACTGGTTTATCTCTTTATGCAACACGCATTAAAGTATCGCGTACGACTTTTTTTTATCATGAAAGATCTGTCAGCGATTTTGCCAAAGGCTCAATAATGCCAGGAGCTATTTAATTTTGTATAAAATAAATCGTTTAGTTTTACTTTAATCGAATAATAAAGTAGTTTACCTTGGCCGTACTTTATTTTGCTTTTTACCGACGAAAATAAATCGTTCTCCTTCTCTTTCGTTACGCAATCGATCCTTGCTGTTCGAGCGATGCAGGAGAGCGGATGTGTTCGAAGGTTCGACTCATAAAAATTTTCTATATTCTTAAATTATGTGAATAAGAAGAGAAACTCGTTCCATGTTCGCTTGTAACTTACAAATTATTTTTTAAAGTCGCCTTATTGTTTTAACTATAAATATTAGGTTTCTTAATTAATTTATTTTATATGTGTAACTGGAAAGCAATGATATAACTATAATCTTTTAATATATTTCAGCACATATGCATTTTACTTAAAAGATTAAAAGCATAATGTAAAGAATATAGAAGTTAACATTTCTTCGCGACTTATTCTCTCGAGGATAAGTACCAATAATTATCCATTATAATCATCACCGCGTTTCAACTTCGTAGATGGTGCGATTGCGTTGATTCATAGAAATGATTTCATAATTAACATCTAGATCCTTGAAAAGCACGCGCTGTTCACCGTGTAATCTGCTGATCATTTTTTGTTGATCGTGCAGGAGGTAGAGCAGGGAAGAGCATCTCTGCGGCTCGTAGACGTAAATTATCCTCCAAAGCGAACGAAGCATCTCGTGGCATTACGATGGCAAATGCAAGTGACCACGACGACAGTGTAGAGTGTTACGCTCGGCAAGAGCTAACCAGCGCGGATAAGTTATATGCAGCGACATATTTGAACGAGACTGATGAGACTAGAGCGAACGCCCTCGCGGAAATTAAACGCTGGATCAAGGAGAAGGAAGACTTACATGCAGGAAACGGTAAAACTGACCCACATGAAATATCGCATTGAAATTCAATTATAGTTTATTAATTCCGAAAATAAAAAGTAGTCACCTTCAATCCGCGGAAATATGACGTGACATCTGATATATATTCACTTAAAAAAAAAATGGAAAATGATGTAACAAGTGGCGTTTTTGTTAGCGCAAAGGGTAGTGTGAGTAAACGTGTCAATAAGTAATAGTAAATAGTTACTGAAAAGAAATTTCTTATAATAAAGTTCGTTGTCGCAATATTGTATTTTGATATTTTTTTAATCAAGCAGTTTTTCAATTAGCGATTCAATTAGTCAAAGAAGCAAGAAAGTTTTATATGCATTCTGTTTTTAGAAGATCTAATGCGTGTTATACATTGTAATGTATTTAGAAATTAAAGTTTTTTCGCGCCGCTCGGGAATAAGTAGAAAGTATCTATCAAGTGTCTATTAAGGTCATCAAACCGAATTATGGTCGGCTGCGGATTATGGCGCAATTTCTGATTATCGCAGTTGATTCAATAATTTCTAAGCTCTCTGCATACAGCGCAGAGTTGATCCGTGTTATTTGTCTTATCTTACGCGTGCCAGTGCATCTATCCTATTTGCAGACACGAGTCTCTCCCCGGTGGGCGAGGCTTCGCGTTCACCAACATTCACTAACGTCGCGATGGCGAGCACTTGCAGCGACAGTGTTATGCCTCATGCTCCACAAGAGCTGACTGGAGAGGATAAAAAATATGCAGCGGCATATTTGAACGAGACCGACGAGACGAGAGAGAACGTTGTCACGGAAATCAGACGCTGGATCGAGGACGAACTGCGTATACGAATCGGTAAAAATAACAGCGATCCTACGGGCGTGTTGAAATCCAATTACGGCTCGCTACTTCGGCAGTACAACGCATTCATCTTCAATTGACGTCGACATGACATTACGCCGGACATTCACGTCAGACACGTACCTCGTTGAATTCATTCTTGATCGTGTAACAAAAAAAACGAAAAATAATGTAACAAATTGTGTCTGACTTATAACGAAGAGAAAATTGAAAATGATATGAAAATTTCGGCAAATATTAATAAATAATGAAAAATATAGTAACTCGATAAAATACCTACATGACAAAGTTTGTTATCGCGCTATTGCATTTCGCCATTTTGTAAGCCAAAATGTTTCTCAAAACTTTATTTAAATCTTCTATTAATCAAAAATCCCCCTACCCCATGCACGCATTTATAAAATACTAGCTGTTTACCCGGGGCTTCGCCCGGGCGTCTTTTTTTTAAACAACTTTATTTGAGTTATTACAATTTGAATCCACATATTTTATTGTAAATTCTTATCGATTTCTTTGTAAGCTTTTTAAATTTTTTTAAATTGGGTTGTAGCATAATGGCACATAGCCTATGTCATTCAGGAAGATATAAGCTATCCATCAGTGTAAAAATTTTTGAAATCGTTTCAATAGTTTCCAAGATTACCCTGAACAATGGAACAAACAAACTTTTCCCCTTTATACATATAACAGTAAGAATAATTTATAATACCTGATTTAGCACTGCTTCAATTATAGCCTTTTAGTTAAAAGGACTCTTTAATGTGTATACACAGATGACTTTCTTATCCTGCGATTTTCGAGAGTATGCAAGTTTAATCTTGAGAAAACTAAGCTCAGGATACGAAACTATTATAAGCAACAATCCGACTTACCAGAATGGTACATGAATAGAGATCCGTTTCGACCAGAACTGCAGGAACTGCTTGATTTGGGGTATAACGAACAGTATTTCGGATAATTAATCTAATTTTGTCTTCCATTATTTTTTAATCTGCTTTATCTATTTCGGATACATAACAGAACCCTTCACTAATTGCAGCTTCAATTTTAAAAATAACAAGTTGCATAAAATTAAAGATGAATTATTGGCAACTTTCTTTTTTTGTTTCTATTATATTCTAACAATAAGAAGAATATTTTATTGAAAAATTTCGGAAATACTAAATGCATTATCTAAATTAAAAGATATTTTAATTTTTTCGAAAGATATTCTGAAATTATTTATTCACGTTTAGAATAGTTTTGCCTCTGCGAAAACCAGATAGTCAAGGAAGATTGGTTATTATTCTACGCAGCACTCGGCATGATCCGACAAAACACAAAGTGTCAGATATAGCTAAGGTAAAAATTAAAATAATATGATGCTCGAATGATTTATGGCCAATTGTCATCGCGATGAAGTATTTCTAATTATCAATCATTATTTCTTCATGGGCGATCTTTTTAGATGTCTACGATAGCGATAGAAGTGGCAATGAAGTATTATCCCGCAGCATCAGTGTACGGTTGCGTATTGTTAATAGACTGGGCCAATCCAACCATGCGACACATTTTTCAATTTCAACCCCATATATTTATGAATATATTTCACGCGTGGGGAAACTGCTATCCTATGAGATACCAGAAGATTAAAATATTCAACGCTTCGGCATTTTTCGATGTTATGGCGAAGATTCTCAAAGCTTTCATGACCGAAAAGATAAGGAACAGATTTTACGTCTATTCACCTTGTACGCTTGACTGTTTCGAGGATATTCCCGCTGAGATTTTGCCTGTCGAATATGGCGGCACTGGTGATACAATGCAGGAATTAACAGGTAATTATAATAAATTAAAGGAAATAAATTTGACGCTCTTAGTGTACGATAAAGGATGTTATTAAGCAATTATTGCCGAGAAAGAGGGATAAACTTCTCTCAATTAAGACGTGAGCAATCATGTAAGCGATAATCGCTAAATGCTAAGAGTTTTTCAGATTCTAAAATATATATGAAGCACGTGTTCAGATTTGCATAATTGAACGTATGTAATATAAATTAATACATTTACTTTTGCAGAATATTGGAAGAAATTAATTGAAGAAAATGGCGGCTGGCTTAAGTAGCTTCAAAATCGGAAGAAAATATTTGTTTTTTGCGCACACTTCAATGCATTTGTTATCGAACTAATTATACATCGTGATTATTAATTTATCGCCAATATGATACTAGAAATCATATGAATTTCAAAGCGCATGCTTGTCAATTTTCTTTATCACTAGTTACTCGTTAAATTGCAGGTCAAAATGCGCTTTCGTAATTCGCAATCACATGTCCCGCGTTTACTATCGTCACGGTAGTAACGTCACTGAAACGACGGCATCAGCATTAATAAAGATAAAATGTTACTCGTTGCAGAAACGGGTTAATTTTTTTATGCGACAAGCATTAAAGTATCGCGTGCGATTTCTTTATCAAGAAAGATTTACCAGCGATTTTTACAAAGGTTTAATAATAGTAGAACATGTACGGTATAATTTTAGCACATTTGGTTTTAGCACGGTAGCACGCATTTGGTTTTATTTTCTTAAATAAAGGTACTGGTTTATCAGGCTGTACGTAATTTTTCTCTTCACCGCAGAAAGCAAATCGTTTTTCTTCTCTTTCGTTATGCAAAAGATTCTTGCCGGAAGCGTAATACAGAAGAGTGGATGTAAGATTCATATACAAATTTTCTATACCTATCCTTAAGTTATGTGAATAAGAAGAGGAACTCGTGTTATACTCGGTTGTAACTTAAATATTATTTTATTTAAATCATTCTATTGTTTTAACTGTAAACATCAGTTATCTTAATTTACTTATTTTATACGTGCAGCTTGAAAGCAATTGTATAACTATAATCTTTTAATATAATTTCAACTCATACATATTCCATTTATTAGATTAAAAGTATACTATGGTGTAAGGAATTTAAAAATTCTTTGTCTTCACGTGGCTTATTCTCTCGAGGATAAGTGCCAAGTATCCATTACGTTCACCAACCATGTCTCTGCTTCGTAGATGGCGCGATTTCTGGCTACTGAGCCATCGCTGAAATTATCAAGAGTCCACCAAAGCGCACACGGTTGTTCAGCGTACTATCTGCTACTACTGTTTATCGTTGGTCGTGCGCGTGTCAGAGCTAGCATTTCCACAACTCGCAGACGCGAGTTCTTCCGCGGTGGATGAAGCTTCTCGCGGTGTTACGATGGCGAACGCAAGTGGCCACCATAATGTAGAGTGTTACGCTTGGCAAAGACTGAAACAAGAAGAGATATCTATACATTTAGAACACAGAAATATATGTGATATAATATATTTGTTGGCATCTTTTAAAAGAACAGATAACGACTGTCGTACAGATTTGCCACATCGGGTCTTTGAATTCGTTATTTGCTGCAGATAGCGCGATTATTTCTGATTTGTCATAAGAATGATAAGAAATATCATATAGATACTAAAGAGTATGCTGTCGATATAATGTTCATTTTTAATCGCGCATCGCACATATATATTATAATGCGCCGCGATTTGCAGATGCAAGTTCCGCGTTTATTATCACGGATCGAGTGAAGTCATTGCAACGATAGCTGCGTCGGTTATCAACAAAGGCGGGTACGTTGCTGCAGATTCGGCCTATCTCTTTATGCGTTATGCATTCGAGCATTGTGCGTGATTATTTTTGCTAGGTATGGAAAGGTATTGACCCCACAGGCTCAATAACGTTAACTTTTGTAGAACGGTCAGTTTTCTTTTGCTAAATATAGGTCGCGCTTTGTTTAATTGTTTTGCCCTTTACTAGGTGTTCTCGGTAAAGAGAAAAAAAGTTTTTCTTTTTCTTTCACTGCGCAGAGGGGACTTGAGAGCATAATGCACGAGAGCGGATGTATAAAATTAAGTTTTTAAAAGTTTTCTGTATTCTTAAATTATGTGAATTAGAAGAGAAATTTGCTCTGTTTATTTTACAACTTAAACATCCATCACATTCACCAAACCGGATCCGTCATTGTTCGCTGCTGATGGCGGATATAATCTAATCACTGAAGCTGACTTTATCAAATAGTACATAGATTCCAAAGAGCATGTTCTTGTCCACTGGTTATATAATCGCGTTTATATATATTGCCTGTTAATCGCACGCCGCTCGTTACAGTGCGCTATTGTGACTTGCACACGCAGTGTCTCCTTATTCGCGGTGGACGAGGCGTTCACCAGCATTCACTGTCGTCGCGATGGCGAACAGTTGCAGCGACAGCGTCATGAATCACGCTTGGGAAAAGCTGTCCAACGACGACAAGTTATATGCAGCGACACAGTTGAATGAGACCGACGAGAATAGAGATAACGCCGTCGCGGAGATCAGACGCTGGGTCGAGGAGAACGACGACTTGTCTACACGAATTGGTAAAAATGAGTGTGGTCTCACATGGCAGGCTCGTTGAAATATCTCTCGATGTTCAATTAGCAAATTTCGATAACTTATTCCTGTTGAATATTCTTGACTAGCGTATGTATGTATATGTCAGATCATGCGCGCAGCGAACAGTTCCGAAAATACACGAGTGTGTCGTCACAAGGAGCCGAGCGTCGTGCGAGCGCGTCGTCTTTTTCGCGGTCAGTCTTATCGTCGTTCATGACACGAGCTGGTGCACGATCGATATAATAATAAAAAGTATTATTATTTGCGTATACATAAGGTGTTCTTTTCTCCTACTCTTCTGGCAAGCTATCTGCGTGAAGGTCGCGGAATCGTTCATTCAATTCAACAATTCCATTAAAAATATAGAATATAACCACCTTCACGACCGCAAACCTGGGTCACTTCTGTCCGGAGCAAAAATCAAAATGTAGTTGTAATTTTGAAACCGCGTAGAGGAGGGGGCCACTGCGCATCCGTAAAAAAGTTTATTGCTCCCCGAGAACCCCGCCTACCGAGTTTCAAGGCGCCAGTCCCCCTCCAGCGTCCCAGGGAGGACACGTCAATTCCTGAAAGGACAAGAACGACCCAGGTTTGCGGCGAACGTTGCCCAAAAATGTAAGTAATTTTTCGTTTTAAAGTGTTAGTTGTGTCCGTAGAAGTCTCATAAAACATGCATGACCGCAAAAAAAAAATTACAAAAATGTTTTTGTTCAGTTTTCGACAAAATGGGCGCAGCGGTCGGTCGAAGAAGTGTCAAGAATATGCGTCATCGCGAGGAGGTCGAATATTTTGGTGGCAAAAACTTACTATTCTGCAATATAACAAGTTTACGAAGATTATCGCTATGGGTCCACTTAGATTTAATCTATATGGATCCATATAGATTAATATGGGTATACATAACTATTGATTATTATTATTTATTATAATTAAAAATTTATTATATTTTTATACGAATTTTCATTTCAAAACTTAAAATTTCAATAATTGCAGCAATCAAATTCATTTCGATTCTAATTTATGATTTTGAGTAAACATGATTTAACCCGTATTGCTCCATATTCTTTTAATACAAATTATGTGAAAAAATAAATTGTTTATAATTTTATGATTGATATTTCAAAATGAAGCTTTGAAACACCTTCATGAATTTTTTCAGATTTTTTGCAGCCCTTTAACAATTAAAAAACGTCAGGACAAAGACGGCCCAGGTTTGCGGCGTAAAAGGTGCAAAAAAACCTTTGCGGGCGAAGGGATAATTTATAACTTTTTATTAACTTATTTGTTATTAATTGTTACATCTGCTATATTTATATTGTTACTTGTAGTGTAATTAATAGCTTCACCACAGATCGCTTCACTATATCGAATTGACAAAGATTAAAATTTATATTATATAAACGAATTTATTCCTAAAAAATAGAGAATCAAAATAATTTAATTACATATTTTACGTAAATGAAACATATTACGTAAAATATGTTGATTAAATTATTTGGATTACATATTCTGTAAAGGCAATTAAAAGTAAGTAAAAAATTCTAACAGAAAAACTCAATCAAGATTGCAATAAACTGAGAAATAATTAGACTATGAACAAAGTTCATGCGAGTGATGCTATCATTATGCATGCACAGCAATTACATTCCCGGGAAAAAAAGCTTATATATAATTATATATAAATATATATGATTATATGTGATTATATATAAAATTTGGTACTTTATATGAATTATATATGGGTCCATATATGATTATATATGGGCATATATATTCCAAATATAACTAGATATGAACATTAGATTATATAGCACTCATATATGGATCCATATAAGATTAATATGGAAGTATATATACCCTATATGATTATCTAATTCATTATATATGATCATATAGAGACAAAATTCATATATAATCATATATATTTATATATATTATACATATATATCTTTTTTCCCGGTTGTCAATTTCCATAACTTATCTGATATTATTTTTTACCATTCAACTGTGCTTACAACTCTTGAATTTTTTAATCGTATTGCATCAGTCTTTCATCAAATTGCAATTCATTAATTTCAATTTCTAACTATACTTCCTTTTTATGCACCTTGACTGCTATACATATATGTAAGTTCAATACTTTGATTATACACTATTTTAAACAAGAGATGTGAACTTGTTACATTTGTACAGAAATCTGTTCAAACAGAATTAAGTACACGTGAAAAAAATATATAACTAAATTCAAAATATGACTAACTTAAATACGACTAAATCGATTTTTAATAAATTGGAATATAACAAAATTATAACTAAATGTTTATTCCATTAGAGACAGAAGTTATTAAATGATTAAACAATAATTTTTCTTTGTTCTTAGAATGTAGCATAATAAAACAGATCTTTAATGTTTTCTGTTAAAAAGATAATAGGATAGAATTTATTCCTAAATTACTGCCCTCTGTATATATTTCTAATATGAATGATAATAGATTTAGTACTGTTTTAAGTAACTTTTCATTTGAAAGGAATCTTTAATCTGTACACAGATGACTTCCTATCCTGCGATTCTTGAGAGTTACCAATTTAATCTTGAGAAAACCAAGATCAGGATTCGAAACCAGTACAAGCAACGATCCGACTTACCAGAATGGTACTGAATAAAGATCCATTTCGACCGGAACTGCAGGAACTACTTGATTTAGGGTACCGATCACTATTTCGGAGTATGTAAGAGTTTATTGGAGTTCGTGGTTTCGTGAGATTTTGCAGTGAATCTTTTACGTAACCTAGATCGACATATGATAAAGCGTTTTATTTTATATATTAAAAAAAATTCTCTCATCTACTTCACTATTATATCTTACACACAACGCATTGCGGATATCCGATTATAGTATAACGAAATTTCATAAATTTTCGAGAAATCTGAAATGCTTTATTTACGTTTATTTCTGTTTGCCTCTGCGGAATCCGGATGATCAAGGAAGATTAGTTATTCTTGTGCGCACCATACATGACCCGAAAAGACATAAATATCATACCTGGCTAAGGTCAATATAAAACTATACTCGAACGATTTATACGGATGTCGTCACCATGACATATATTCATTCGTATCCTTGTTTCTCGATGAACAATCTTTTTAGATCTTTTTGATGGCGCTAGAAACGGCGATGAAATATTATCCTGCGGCATCCATATATGGCTACACATTGTTCGTAGATTTGAAAAGTACAACTGTACGTCACATTGTTCAATACCGACCCTACATTTTAAAGAATTCGGTTCGTTTATGGCAAAACTATCCCATGAGGATCCAATTAATTAACACGTTTAACGCCCCGTTAATCTACGATATTACTGCGAGGATCTTAAAATCTTTCATGACTGAGAAGTTGAAGAACAGATTCAATGTCTATTCAGACAGTACGACGCAGAACTGTTTCAAGGATATTCCAACTAATATCTTGCCCGTCGAATATGGCGGCACTGATGGTACAATCCAAGAATTAACAGGTAATTGCGATAAATTAGAATGCAATAAATACAACGCGTTTAGTGAAAGAACGTTTCTATTAAACTAATACGTGTTGAAGAGAAAATAAACTTCTCTCATCTAGGATTGCAGTAGTTTGTCAATAGTTTATATGTGTCTAAACTGACGTCAACATTATATAATTCAATATATGTAAAGTAAATACTTATTTTTGCCGAATACTGGAAGAAAAAATTGGACGAGGAAATCGCGACTCGCTTTTGAATGAGGACGATAAAATCGTTTCAAAACACTACATGTAGAACAGTTTGAAGGTAATCCAGCTAACATCGAATATGACGGCACTGATGGTACACAGTTGGAAAATTTGTGTAAATATAACATAAATCACATGTCCAAAACGGTCCACTCAATTTTTGTGTTAATTAACATAATATAGATGTGTAAATGGTAACATCGATATTATTTAATATTTCAACAGAAAAAAATGTAATTTTGATCGTAATTTGAAGTTAATTGTGTGTAACAAATAACATAACTTTTATGTTGAAATTAACATATAAGAAATGTTCTTTTTACATTTTACAAATGTAACAACTCAACTTTTGATTAGGATAATGTGTAAAGTTACACTGTTTATTTGTTAAAATTTTATTTTTTAACAAAAGATTATGTTAACGTAACATTTTATTTTTGTTAAATGTAAATATAAAAAAATGTTATTTTTACATTCTAGAGAAATGTTAATTACAAAAGTGGTCAGTTATAATGACTAAATCTTTTTCTAAGGATTCGTAGATCTCCCAACTTTTAGTATACGGCCATCAATATATTTTACTACAAATAAATAGACGCACGCTTTACAATGTATCCTAAACACGAGGATGATATTTGTAAAGTGTTCCAGCGTTCACATACAGCATATA